>JALMQS010000146.1:485043-573800 GCA_024734495.1 Forficula auricularia
GGGAAGGGGAAGACCCAGATTAGAATATTTCAACCAAATAATTGGGGATATGGGATGCCAGACATTTAGAGAGGTCAAACAGCTGGCGGGGGACAGAGTCGAGTGGAGACGGATTGTTGCATCAAACCAGTCTTAGGACTGTATACTCAATGATGATGATGATGATGATCCTTTATAATGTACTTTATCTGACATTTCTATGATAAAATATATACAAGCTCGGACAGGGTTGCCAGATTTGTTAAATGAGCATCGGATTGGCTAGTAGTGATACATAAACAGCAAAAAGTTTTGGGCTTATAAATTATGAATCCTTATTGTCCGTACTATATTTCTCTAGCATTATCTTTTTTGCTAGTATTATAACGAAACAACTATCTTAATTAAATTAGTCTTCTATAAGGTTAAAGTGTCTTAAACTGTCTTAAATTAAAAGAAAATGTTAAACATTATTGCAGCGATCCTGGAGACCAAATTTTTTGGTTCTAATTCTCGATAAAAATTCAAAGCTAAATTGAATTTAATTAACTTAGGCAATATTTTAACTAATAAAAAAATTATAGATTTCATAGGTTCTGGAGAGATTAAATTCAAAAAGAATTAAAAAAAAATATTAATTAAAAATTATTTAATTGAAAAAGTTTTTGTTTTTCCGAGAGTAGCAGAGTTGTTGATTCATGAAGAGAAACAAAGAGGTTGTCCTCTGCTTGATGCAAATAAACATATACACTGTGACGAAACAGGCTTTGTTATTAATTAAATTTGTATAATTGTAAGATTTTTTATTTTTTTTTGAATGACAATTCAAAGTGACGTATGATTTATTATTTGAAATTATATCGAAAAGTGAACTTGACGGACATCTATTGGGAAACAAGTACTAATTAAAATCTAAGTCTGATTGGTGTCTCCCTCCGCGGCTAATTGGGTAATTAGGTCACCTAAGTAGCCAGCAGATCGCATGCCTCGAAGATGAACTCGTCCTCTTTTGCCTACGACCTTGATCCGAAACGCACGTGGTTTACTGACCTAATCAAAACCCCATCTGTGATAGTTAAAAATCCAAGTATATCTTGAACAATCTAACGTTTTATCGTAATATCAAGTGTTCAGTGAAAACATCCTGTGATTCTATATCATGTGCGATTGATATTTTCAAGAAAATAGCTGTGATCTGGGAGTTATCCAAAATTCAAGACTGCCGGTCGCGTGGAAGTGCTGTTCAGTGGTTCCAGACACGGTGATTCAAATAGATAAGTACTTGGTCCATTCTTTAATGAATGAACTTAATTAACTATTAAATTATAATAGGCAAAGAGCACGATCTTGACCCTAAGGTACTGATTTACCATAAATAGGCCTAGCGTCTGATCGAAAAAAAAACATAAACAATTTACCCGGTTCACTTTAATAATAAATTTGAAACTAATCATTAATTTTGTAAATGATATGTTAATTAATAGCCTATAATTGAATGTGTAATTAAAGAAATTAATACAAGTATGTTGGTTTCCGGAAGTAACTTTAAATAAAGAATAAAATTAAATATTAATACAATATATTAGATTGAATGGGTGTCGATTCAAAACACATGATTAATTTTATCTATTTAAATTAATAATTTAAACTCAGTAAATTTTCTCTTAATTTCCTTAATATAAAAATTTTGAAATCCTAGAACAGAGTCAAAATGGCGTCCACCATTAATAATCTAGGGTATCTGATCTAATTAACCAGCGGATTGCTAAATAGTAATAATAAATTAGCGTCACTGATACCGCCCACTCCTGGACATTTGATTTCAGTGAAGTGCACGGTTCCCCTGAAGAGGGATAAGGAAGCTCTCCTGTAATCAGCTGACTAGCTAGATTAGAAATATAGTCACAATCACGCATGGTAGGGACGGATGACCCAGAAATCTTGAAGGAGCCAAAACAACATCTGTATCTAAGAGATATTCAAATTTTAAAAATAATTTAATTTATATTTTCCATAAAATATTAATAATAAAATAACTTAATATTTAAATAACCAATCCTTATTGAAGGGGATAAATTAATTTCCCACATGTGTTTGGGGCGACAAGCCTATTTCAGCTAATTTTATTGATATAAAATTAATTATATATATAAAAAAAAAAAAAAAAAAAAAAAAAAAAAATAAATAAAATAAAATCATTTCTTTTTAATATAATAAGTAAACATTAGAATCAAATTTCTCGGAACTTGAAAACAACAAATCAAGTCAGATGACCAATATATTTGATGTTTCTTTAGTTAAACAAGCCAATAATAATTAATAATAATAAGACAAATATATGAACCTGAATTGTTATAAATAAAATTAAAATATAAATAAACATAACAAGTAAATAATAAGACTAATTAAAAGAAATAAGTCATTATAATTTATTAAATTTGATAAATATAAAACACTTGATAAGATTTGTTTATAAACAAAAATAATTAATTCGAATTTGTTGATATAAAAATTAGAAGTAAAATAAATAATCATTGTATTAAAATTGTCAAAACTTAATAGAAGAAATTTGAACTTTAAATTTTATTATTAATTTCAAACTAAGTTTTCATTTTATTTAAGAAAATTTAAATACAACTCAATTATAACAAACAAATCAATTTATCGTAATTTCATAAAGATTAACCTTTTGTTTAATTTATTAATTTTCACGAAAAGAAATTAAATGCTATTAATTATAAACAAACAAAAGAAACCCTTTTAGTAATATCAATAAAACGAATTTCATAAATTTTAATTAACTCATTTGAATTTGTTTTTTTTTGAAATAAACCAGAGTCCATTACAATTAAGCTTTTCTTTCAGCATCCGATCACAGGTAATTTTGTCACTCTCATTCAGGCGATTTTTTTTGAATTTTTGCGGTGTTTATCTTATCGCTTCTTTGCAACAACAACAACAACCGGATTATAGCTTAAGTCATTTCAGGCATAGTATCCTCACATCCAATAGGAAGGTTAACCAGCGAGTAGGTCAGGTCGGGAAACAACATCTTAGGCGATTAAAGTCGTAACACTTAGCGAAGCAGATCACCAATTTACCACCTTAAAATTCAGCATTGCGACTTTAATAAGATTAGCCCTTTTAGAGGACTAATCTTGTCTTTATTTTTTCGATACTCTCCCTGAGTTACATCTGCTCGTAAACTAATCAGTTGCTACAACTTGCTCAATATTGTCGAATTGTCAATATTGAGGGAGAGTGTGGCAATTGGTAAGTTAGAGCGCAAATCGGGCGAAACAAAACTTACTTATTTAAGTTTTGTAAGTCCAATTTGGTTGCTAAACTTTATCCAAATTCATTTGAAATATTAATATGTTTGTTCCTTTATTATTAATCACATTTCACTTGCAATTTGTAGTTCATATTGACATTAATTCAAAAATAATTCTCATTTAATAGTTGAGGAATAACCATTCTACGTTTGATTTTTGACATTTCGGTTTTTATTGGTAACCATTGCTGAAGACATGGAGGAATCGACTTAAAATCAAAAATAGCCATCGATTCTCATCTAATACTTGAGGAATAACAATTCTACATTAGGTTTTTGACGTTTCGATTATTATTGGTAACCATTGCTGAAGGCATGGAGGGAATCGACTTAAAATCAAAAATAACGATCGATTCTTATCTAATACTAGAGGAATAACCTTATTGCATTCCATTTTTGATGTTTTGACTATTAATGGCAACCTCTACTGAAAACGTGGAAGAATAGACTTAAAATCAAAAAGACTAAATTCTTTTATGGCAAACAACTCAAGCATGAGTTGTTTACCAAAAAAGATTTTAGTCTTTTTGATTTAAGTCTATTCTTCCACGTTTTCAGTAGAGAGTTGCCATTAATAGTCAAAACATCAAAAATGGAATGCAATAAGGTTATTCCTCTAGTATTAGATATGAATCGATCGTTATTTTTGATTTTAAGTCGATTCCTCCATGTCTTCACTGAATTTTCAATAATAATCGAAACGTCAAGAACACGATGAAAAATTCCTCAAGATTATTAGATGAGAATCGATGTGCTGTTGCTGATTTTAAAGTCGATTCCTCCATGTCTTCAGCAATGGTTATCAATAAAAACCGAAACCTCAAAAATCCAATATAAAATGGTTATTCCTCAAGTACTAGATGAGAATCAATCGCTATTTTTGGTTTAAAGTCGATACCTCTATGTCTTCAGCAATGGTTACCAATTAAAACCGAAACGTCAAAAATCCAATATAGAATGGTTATTTCTCAAGTATTTGATGAGACTCAATCGCTATTTTTGGTTTAAAGTCGATTCCTCTATGTCTTCAGAAATGGTGACCAATAAAAACCGAAACGTCAAAAATCCAATATAGAATGGTTATTCCTCAAGTACTATATGAGAATCAATCGCTATTTTTGGATTAAAGTCGATTCCTCTATGTCTTCAGCAATGGTTACCAATAAAAACCGAAACGTCAAAAATCCAATATAGAATGGTTATTCCTCAAGTATTTGATGAGAATCAATCGCTATTTTTGGTTTAAAGTCGATTTCTCTATGTCTTCAGCAATGGTCACCAATAAATACCGAAACGTCAAAAATCCAATATAGAATGGTTATTCCTCAAGTATTTGATGAGAATCAATCGCTATTTTTGGTTTAAAGTCGATTCATCTATGTCCTCAGCAATGGTCACCAATAAAAACCGAAACGTCAAAAATCCAATATAGAATGGTTATTCCTCAAGTATTTGATGAGAATCAATCGCTATTTTTGGTTTAAAGTCGGTTCCTCTATGTCTTCTGCAAAGGTAAGGGATAAGAAAACAACGCAGTTGCTATGGTTACTTATAAAATTTCCTCCCAAATTTTTAGCATTTCACAGAGAGAAGCCTATCCATTCTTATTTAAGCAAGGCTAAATGAGCTATATTAAAAGGTTCAAATGAATAAATTTTAAAGAATTAAAAAAATTAAAAAAGTACTCTCTTACTCTAGAGTAAAGTACTTTAAAATATAATTTTACTAAAAACTTTATTTATCCTTTTTTTGTGGTCCCCAAGGTACTTAATTAGGATATTAAATTTCATCAAAATTGGTTAAGTCATTTTCAAGATATTTAGAAAAAACTAAAAAAGTACTGAAATAAAGTACTAATGTTTGTGGGTCGATATGTACCAAAATCTAATCAGCGCTTCATTTTGTTCAAAGAATGCTAGGTTTTCAATTTCATTTCAATCGGTGCAACGGTGTGGAAAAAATCGTGGGCCAAAAAAACGATAACATACATCCATCCATACATACATACATACATCCGCACGCACTAAATGAAAAAATGGCACTTTTTGGCCTCTCGACGAGACCCCATGTAATTTTTGGCAAAACCGTCACGTGCTAAAATTCAACCTAATTGAATACTACAATTTGTGAATTGCTTTTCATCACAGCCACGAACTGTAACAACATACATTATTTTACCTTTTGCATAAACCTAATAAATATATATACCATACCCTGTATGATAAAGTAAAAAGGAAGAGATGACATTTGAGCATCGGGACACTGGGTTCGAATCGGTAACCTCTCTTGTTTAATCCAGAAAGAGGATGTTTTTCCTTTCGGATCAGCTCTTAGAAATGAATTGAAATGGATGGATTGTGAATTGAATGGTCATTTCTTTCTTTCTTTTGGTGCTTTTTTTGTAAATACATAATTGTATTTTGAAAGATACTTTTAAAGCCATGAAAAATTCAACTTCGTTAATTTAACTAAATTTTATTTTTATTTTAAAAATATGGTAATCTGGTTCAAGTTCTTGCAGATGATAAATAATCTAATGTAAACTTATTAATGAGTGTCTTGATTAAAATAATTACAGGAAAAGACCAATTTTGGCGCAATATGCACCTTTAATTTAATTATTTTTACGTGATCATATCGAAATGGAGAACAACAATTTAAAAAATTTCATCAATTTAATGGTTTAGTGGTGATCATTAATGATCTTCAGTCTCAGGGTCTGTCTTTTTTTATAAATTTTTATTAAACCAATTATTTTACATTAATTAATGTATACATTGTATTTTGCTTCGATTCGGAGATTACTTCTCCACCATCGAGTGTCCTTATTCATCTTTAGTCCTTGTTTTAATAAGAGGAAAAAATCTAATTAGATAAAAAAACCTCTTTTCCGATAATTATTTCGTTCAATTAGTCTGTCTGTTTCAGTGGTTTCCGAAAAGTTGCTCACGATTGACGTAAAAACGGCTGAAGGGATTATTATGAAATTTCATATTTACATCAGATGTCTTCTAACTTACGATTTTAGCTATATAACGTTTTGATATTTTGACCCCAGAAAGGGGTTGGGGGGGGGCGCACGAAAGAAAATTATCAAATAACTCCTAAACTATTAACCCTACAGCAAATTTTATGATAAACAAAGTTGTAGGGGATGTGATTTTTGACAACTTTTGTTTAAAAAAATTTCCCCAAAAAACTACCCAAAAAGGGGGGAGGGTGAAAAAATGTAAATTCTTGCCCTTGGAGCAAACTCAACCAAATTTTGTATACATAATCTCTGGGCCTCTAGAGAGCTAGAAATGCAAAAACTAACCACCCAAAATGGGGAGGGGGGGGGTCAAAAAATGAAAATTCTTTCTCTTGGGCCAAACTCAACCTGATTTT
The DNA here is from genome assembly GCA_024734495.1 of Forficula auricularia. NCBI lineage: Eukaryota > Metazoa > Arthropoda > Insecta > Dermaptera > Forficulidae > Forficula > Forficula auricularia. The sequence goes on from JALMQS010000146.1 coordinate 491,744, forward strand.
GTATACATAATTTGTAGGTCACTAGAAGGCTAGAAATGCAAAAACTGGGTGCGGGGGTGGAATGGGGGTGGGGTGAGTAGTGAGGCGGAGTAGGGTGGGAGTGGTGCGGGTTGGGAGTCCAGGGGGGAGTAGCAGGGGTGGGTCCTGGGGGTTAGGCGGGGGTGTGGTGCGCAGGGTTGGAGTGCACGGGGTGGGGCCCGAGGTGGGTGGGGTGCGGGTGGTGGTGTGGGGGCGGGGGTTGGGATCGGGTGCATGGTGCAGGGGTGGGGGTGATGGGGGTTAGTGGGTTAGGGTGCGGAATGGAGTGTTGGGGTGGTGGTGTGGGGGCGGTGGTTGGCCATGGTGCGGGGGTGGGGGTGAAGGGGTTAGTGGGTTAGGGTGCGGAATGGAGTGTTGGGGTGGCTGGGTGGGGGGTGGGGTTGGGCTGGGGGTCCAGGGGCCGTGCCCTGGCAGAGAGGGCCGCCTAGTGCAGCTAGTATAATATAAAAACATGTAGATTAAAAAAATCAACTGATGTGTGCCCCACTTGACTTTTCCTTACTATCTTCCCTTCATACCAATTTTTCATTACCAAATTAGTTCACCGTATACCTAATCATAAAAGTCACCTCACAGTACTTACCATATACATAAATACACATCACAGAACTTGGAATACTTTTGATGACGATAGCAATTAAACAAAAAACAGCAATTTTTAAGAAATAAATAAATAAAAACCATCCAACCTTTCAAGTATACGGCTACAAGAACTATGTATATGTATATCTAATTGGACTAAAATGTTACCATACCATTGCTGCCTTATTCCTAGCTTAATTTTCAAATTTTGTTGCTTTATGACTTTATGACGCTAAGATATAGCAGTGCAGAATTTTCGGATTAACTTTTGTCTGTGTCGCCAACAAAACTAGTTTCTATAATATCTTAAGGGCATAGAATACTATCACTTGTGTTTGTCCGAATAAAATTAATTGTTATAGTTTTGGTGACAGAAGACATATAAACGTGAATTCCTCAAAAATGAGTGAAATTTTCATGCTTCTCTGTGTAAAGAAAAATAAAAAAATAACTTCTAATTTCATATTTTAAGTTACTATTATATTTATTTAAATTACTCGGTACGCTCAGCAGGTTTCGTCCGACGAGTAATGGAATTCAAAGGAAAATTTTCAAATTTTATTTATTTATTTTCCTTATTCATGATTAGAAAAATCATTTTCAGGGATCACTTTTCTTACTATTATGAATGTGTCTGTATAACTTCCCATACTCAGAATTCACAAGAACGAAAAGTTCTTGATATTTTGTTCTGATGCCGTTTATATTTTTCAAAACTGATGAAATGTTTATATTCCCAAAACGATTAACTTTTTAAATATTGAGCTTTCTAGTTTAAGCACTTCCGATCCAAAAATCAAACTGTTAAATGGCTAACGGTTATTACTAAGAGCAGAAATTCGACACACAAATGTATATTTTTAAACTCTACCTCTAAATCAAGTTTTAATAACTTTCTAGTACAAACAGCTCACTGATAAAAAATTGACAAATTACTAATTTTAGGGGACCAAATGTTGAAGAAGTTTTCACTTTTTTCTCCAATTTTTGCAAATTTACATTTATTATCGGTATTAATAAGAATAGTGTAATACTTTCTTATTATCTAATAATAAAATTTATTCTAATATAAGAATGGTCAAGTCAGAGCCTTGAAAACATCTCTATATTTATAGTTAATGAATTGCACAAGTTGGTATATTTCATATTTTTTGTTAGATAAGTATCCTTGTGTAATTATACGATAAGCAAGCGACTGGAAAAGATTATCTAAGACATTTTCCATGTATCTCCAGATACCATTTATTTAATTTACATTTGTATTGAATTAAAAAATTAAAATAGGTATTACAAATAAAAAATAAGCCAGTTTTTTGAATTTTTTGAAAATTTTTCGTATATTTCCAATTATACTAGAGTCTCTGATTTAAGCACAGATAGTAACTTTACATTATTCAGAATTTAAAGCGAAAATTAGTTATTTTATTTGATATGTTTGATTTCATGTCAGAAGGAATCGCCTTTTCAGGAACCCAAGTGCCAAAAAAAGAAAATACTCAACTTATGATAAATTGTAATATATGTGTACAATACCGCCTTGCAATGCAATTTAATTCACCAAAAACAATTTATTATCAAGATCACACTATAACTTAAATAAATATTTTTAGCTGTAGTATATATATACATACCTACGAAGCTGCGTACGGTCCATGGATGCAGCGCATCCCTAAAATTTCAAACATTTAGAGTATTTTCATAAATATCGACTTAAAAATTTCAAAAGGAGTATTTAAAAGGTTGTAGTGGTGTTTCACAAATATTTTTTTGTGAAACACCACTATAACCCTTTAAAAACTCTTTTGTTTAATATATATGTTTCACTATAAATCAGCACCGCTTTCCTTAAATGTTATTAAAAATTTCAGGAAGATCTTTAAATTTTCAAATTATTATCCGATATTTCAAATATTTCTATAAAAAATATTTTTTGTTTTGAAAAGTATATCTATTGGTTCTCGAAAAGAAATAAAATTATTTCCATAGTTTCAAGGAGCAATTAAAATGAATGATTTTTTCGAAAAGGTTTGTAGTTCTTGCCTGGTATATCTTCCATTTCAAGCATGTCAAAGTTAAGTCCAGACGAGCTTTAGTCGAATAAAAATTGTTCTCGCTGAGGAACTATTAAAATATTAATAAAGATGATTTGAGAATCTTTGGACTAATTTATTTCTAAGAACTCTCAATATATAAGATCGAAAATAATTAAGAGTGCTCAAGACAAGTCATAGCTTGCTTCTTTAAGTGCCATATCAGGTCTCTATGACTTTTCGGCACCTCTCCACATATACCTCTGCTGAGTGTGGATAGCTGTTTTTACACAGATATACGGGACCTACTTTTTAACGCCGGTTCCGAACGGCTAGTTTGGAGAGGTTGACTAGGAAATTATACTCTTGGTAGTTTGCCATTGCTTTCCAAGAGGAGGAGGCTGCAAATATCTGCCGAGACTCAGTCTCGAACCAGCATACTTTAGGACAGCGGCCCTATACTCTGACCACTGACCCACACTCGCCTCTGCTTAGAGCAATAGAATTAGGAAAAATTTAAGAATTTCTTATAGGACAAGCTTATTCATTGTGGAAGATGGTCGATTACCATCTCAGGGACTGTGGAGTTTAAGTCGCAAGAATTAATTTCTGACTCCTACCTTCACTCACACGCAGTATACGTTTGGGAAGAAGGGACAAAATAAATTTTTTAAAAACCTAATGTTAAATTTGAATAATAACGAAAATGATGAAATTATCCAAAAAAAAGCGAAGATTAAAATAAAATTTCAAAAAATGAATGGTACTTTTTGGACAGTATCCCTGGCTGAAAAGTCACCAACCGCCACTGAAACTATGAAGGAATGAGTCTCTAAACTTAAACCAACTGCCTGTAATGCGATCACTTTTCTTACTATTATGAATGTGTCATTCATAATAGTAAGCAAAATAAATAAATAAAAAGTTTGAAAATATAAATTTGTGTGTCGAATTTCTGCTCTTAGTAATAACCGTTAGCCATTTATCAGTTTGAATTTTTGAATCGGAAGTGCTTAAACTAGAAAGCTCAATATTTAAAAAGTTAATCGTTTTGGTAATATAAACATTTCATCAATTTTGAAAATATAAACGGTATCAGAACAAAATATCAAGAACTTTTCGTTCTTGGGAATTCTGAGTATGGGAAGTCAAACAGACACATTCATGATAGTAGAGAAAAGTGATGCCTGAAAATGATTTTTCTCCACATTTCGGATTTTTCTAAACATGAATAAGAAAAATAAATAAATAAAATTTGAAAATTTTCCTTTGAATTCCATTACTCGCCGGACGAAACCTGCTGAGTGTACCGAGTAATTTAAATAAATATAATAGTAACTAAAATATGAAATTAGAAGTTATTTTTTTTTTTACTTTTCTTTACACAGAAAAGCATGAAAATTGCACTCATTTTGGAAGGATTCACGTTTATATGTCATCTCTCTCCAAAACTATAAAAATTAATTTTATCCGTACAAACACAAGTTATAGTATTCTATGCCCTTAAGAAATAATAGAAACTAAGTTTATAAAAATACAACTAGTTTTGTTGGCGACACAGACAAAAGTTAATCCGAAAATTCTGCACTGCTATATCTTAGCGTCATAAAGTCATGAAGCAACAAAATTTGAAAATTAAGCTAGGAATAAGGCAGCAATGGTATGGTAACATTTTAGTCCAATTAGATATACATATACATAGTTCTTGTAGCCGTTTACTTGAAAGGTTGGATGGTTTTTATTTATTTATTTCTTAAAAATGACTATTTTTTCTTTAATTGCTATCGTCAACAAAAGTATCCCAAGTTCTGTGATGCTTATTTATGTGTATCGTAAGTACTGTGAGGTGACTTTTATGATTAGGTATACGGTGAACTAATTTGTAAATTAAATATTTAAAAAACATCTCATCAGTGACAAAAACAAAAACTGAGGGAGACAATAAAAGAGTGTGTCTTCTGCTGGAATTATAAATTTTATATATTTATAACGAGACTATAGTCATAAATTAATTCCTGTGAGTCCATTGTAATAGACTGATGAAGAGGGCAAAGCCCTCGAAACTATAGTCTCGTTATAAATAAATAAAATTTATAATTCCAGCAGAAGACACACTCTTTTATTGTCTCCTTCAATATAGGTATAAAAATTCTGCTACTCTCGGCAAAAACTTTCAATTTAAAAACAAAAACATTTATACATTAAAAAAAAATACTATATAGAATCTTTAATTAATTAATTTCCATATCTTTACCATAGTAAATATTCAAAACCTTGATTGGAATGGGTTCTCAGCATGTTATATTTAAGTCATTTGAAAAGATTAAAGTTTTAATCCTGATGAGGAAATATTAATGGACAAGGACTTTCTTTCTATTGCTATCATTAAATATATCAATATAATCGCAAAAGTACATAACCCGAGCCGTTGTTATTTGTATTTAACTTTATGTATCTACAAGGCGTATATAAACTAGGCAGTATTTGGAATTAGGATGTATAAATATATTTCAAAATAATAACAGTACACAGACGAATATATGACATTATAAACATTTTTTTTTTTTAATTTAGAAATTAGATTTTAAGAATTTTAATAAAATACTTATTAGTTAGTAGGTTAGTACCCTTCTTTTTTGAAATTTTTAATCTTCGCTTTTTTTATCAAATTTCATCGAATATGACATTATTTTCGTTTTTTTAAATTTAACATTAGATTTTTAAAAAATTTATATTGTGACCTTCGCCCCAAACGGATACCTACTGCTTTATGTGAGCAAAAAGCGTTGCTAAAATTGAACTTATTTCAATTTTGGAAATAAAACCAAACTTACTAAAATTTTGTGATCCTGAGTTATTGTGGATATTGGAATCCTATACACAAACAGGGAGCAAGGAGAAAAAAACATGTTTGAAAATGATTGTTCTGCTTCTATAGACATTTCTAAACAAAAATAATTTAAAAAAATTAATGAATTCACTAGGCCGAGTGATCCGAGCAATATAGGAAATATTAATAAATTTACTTCAATTTTGTAAATACAAACAAACTAAATTGAAAGTTTCTTTTTCCCGAAGAGTAGCAGAATTTTTATAAATTAAAGGAGACAATAAAAGAGTGTCTTCTGATAAAATTAAACTGCAACAGATCGTTGCTAAACTTTATCCAAATTCATTTGAAATATTAATATGTTTATTCCTTTATTAATAATCAGATATCACTTGCGATTTGCAGTTCATGTTGACTTTAATTCAAAAATAGCGATTGATTCTCATCTAGTACTCGAGGAATAACCATTCTATATTGGATTTTTGATGTTTCGGTTTTAATTGGTAACCATTGCTGAAGACATGGAGAAATCGACTTAAAATCAAAAATAGCGATTGATTCTTATCTAATACTAGAAGAATAACCTTATTGCATTCCATTTTTGATGTTTTGTCTATTAATGGCAACCTCTACTGAAAACGTGGAAGAATCGACTTAAAATCAAAAAGACTAAATTCTTTTTGGTAAACAACTCAAGCTTGAGTTGTTTGTCAAAACGTCAAAAATCCAATATAGAATGGTTATTCCTCAAATACTAGATGAGAATCAATCGCTATTTTTGATTTTAACTCGATTCCTCTATGTCTTCAGCAAAGGTAACGGATAATAAAATAACGCAGTTGCTATGGTTACTTATAAAATTTCCTCCCAAATTTTTAGCAAGTCACAGAGAGAAGCCTATTCATTCTTACTTAAGCAAGTTTAAATGAGCTATATTAAGACGATCAAATGAATGAATTTTAAACAATTTAAAATAAAAAATTAAAAACAACGTACTATCTTACTCTAGAGTAAAGTACTTTAAAATATAATCTTACTAAAAACTTTATTTAGCCTTTTTTGTGGTCCCCAAGGTACTTAATTAGGATATTAAATTTCATCAAAATTGGTTAAGTCATTTTCAAGATATTTAGAAAAAACTAAAAAAGTACTGAAATAAAGTACTAATGTTTGTTGGCCGATATGTACCAAAAACTAATCAGCGCTTCATTTTGTTAAACTAATGGTAGGTTTTAAATTTCATTTCAATCGGTGCAACGGTGTGGAAAAAATCGTGGGCCATAAAAACGATAACATCCATCCATCCATACATCCATCCGCACGCACTAAATGAAAAAATCGCACTTTTTGGACTCTCGACGAGACCCTATGTAATTTTTGGCAAAACCGTCACGTGCTAAAATTCAACTTAATTGAATACTACAATTTGTGACTTTAATTGAGTCCATGGGTTCCGTAGTCTTTACCTGAGGACCCTTTGAAGTCGCGCTTGCCGCGAGACCGATTACAATACTTTCCCCATGCTTCGCATTGGATAAAGTAAAAATAATTTTTTTATTTATTTATGAAGAGACTATAATTTCGAGGGCTTTGCCCTCTTCATCAGTCTATTACAATTGATTCACACGAATTTTTTTTAATGCAATACGCCGAGTAGCAGTAAGATGCAGCCCCTATGGATCTCGAAAGACCCTTGCATTACCGAAGAGAGTGGAAAGTTGATCAAGTGAGAGGATGGAGGCGTAAGTGTTTGTACACCCGGATTTTGAAGGTTTGAAGATTATAAGTGCGGAGGCCGGGAGAGAATTCCAGTTCCTTGAAGGCATGTATGAAATTACCATTCATCAATTCCTGTGAATCAATTCTGTATAGTCTCTTTACAAATAAATAAAAAATTTCTAGCCGAAGACACATTCTTTTATTGTCTCTTTTAATTTACAAACGAATTTACTAAAAGTTTGTGATCCAGAGTTTTTGTGGATATTGGAAAAAAAGATTTTTAATATTTTCTTATTAATTATTTTTGAAAATGTCAGTGAGTGAGTGAGTCTCTGATCAAAATCTTGTATTGTAGAGATATGGACTCGAAAATTTCGATGGTCTGTAAAGAGAGGATGGCCGGTTCTTTAACGTTCATTCATCGCTCATTCAGTTCAGAGTTGAATCCAATCTGTTTGTGTGTTAGCCGCCCGTTTAACAGCCTCAGCCTCCTGGCCAGTGAATATCTGGTCGGGATGAATCGTGAGGAGAGATGGAGCACCCAAGTGTGTTTGGAATTCCTTCACTTAATGGGCGGTCGAAGCTCTTTTAATATATCTTCTTTTTCAATCTAGAGAACGAAATTGATCGGCGCTCTAAATTTTACGCTTTGATTTAATTAAAATGAAAAATAAATGGATAAATTTTCAATGATTCAAAATAAATAAATAAACAGGCTATCAAGTTATTTGGTTTTGACCATATGTAAAAATAAATAAATAAATAAAATTAATTACACAGGTCTTCAAAATTTAATAAGCTCTCAGATTCCTACACCCAAATACGGTAGAAATTGCTATCTAAAAATGTTCTGTCACATCACAATTTTTTGATACAGAGAGGTTGAAAGTTTCAATTTTTTCTCGCTTTTTCATTCATTTCGGATTGCCATAATTGACTCAAAGATTAAGACTTTGGTATTTTTTATCATCACTACCTGGAGAACCGAACGATGCTCGGTAACTTTTTGCCTCTAAATAACTTAAGTTTCAAATTTCAAGGTTCCGCGACTTACCGAAGACGAGATGTGAATGATTAAAATATTTATTTAACGACACTCCTAATTTACACCCCTTCCTTTATTTCAATAGGATTAAAATCTATCCCTGACTAATAACTCATGACACTTGATAAGTACCTACACCAAATTTAAAAACATCGTTAGTGCCGTTTTTGAGAAAATAAAAAAAATCTTTCACTCTGCAACTTTCTCGAAGATGAGATATGAACGATTAAAATATTTATTTTACGACATGACTAATTTACACCCTCTTCCTTTATTTCAATCTGATTCAAAATTTGACAAAAGTAATAACTCATGAGACTTGTACACCAATTTTCAGCGAAATCTTTAGAGCCGTTTTCGAGAAACCGATTCTATATATATGTCATTAGAGATTTTTCGGGTTTTTTTTCTAAAAATTACTGATTAAACCCACTCGAAAATTTATTTATTGTAAAATTCCACCCGTGGTTTCAATTCGACTTTTGCTGAGCACTAATAATTTTCCGACATGGCTAATGAACTTTGAGCTACCAAAATTTTTGCAAAAAACTACATCTCTTCTAACACTTCATCATAACCTTATTTTAAAGGCCAAAATATAGGGAATTCCACTTTTACTCTTTTTCACTCTTTACACCAACAAAAATTAATATTTTACTAGTTTATTATTTCATGTAATGTTCCAATATTTTAGTACTTCTGGTCAGTTTAGAATTTCTTCTTATTCGTAGAGACTGGATTCCTATGCAATTGCATATCGTCGCCTTAGAGTGTAAACCTGCTAACTCCATTTTTTATCATATATTATGTTTTAATACCGTTCGAATTCGAAAGAAAAAGAGATGCAGCATCGTCCAAGTAAAACTACTACTTAAAATTAAAATCGTAAGTTGTAGAAAAAAATGTGGAAAATATTTTTTTCCATAACAACAATATTAAATTTTGTTTGTTTGTTCTCTGCCCTGTAAAATTTCCTTGTTGTGGGTTAGCAGGTATAAAGGCGACGATATTTTGTTTGCCGCCACATACGACCCAGGAGATCAATTATATATATGAATGGGTTAAATTTTACTTAATTCTACTTAGATATTTTTAAGAGGATTTTTGACCTCATACATGTATAAGATTCTTCCTTCCCCAAAATAATCATTCGAATAAAATTTTAATAAGATTTTTTGACATTAAGGAAAATGAGCACATATAACTTCTAAATTTGAAGTTTTTATCAGATTTAATTTTCAAGCTACAATGCTCTAACTAAGGACAGACATAGATTATGGCGAAATTACTATACAGAACCCTAAAAATAATTGCTTAATAGTTGTATATCATCTATAAATTATCTTGTTTCCTTTTTAAGTCAACTCCCTCAAAGGCAATTCGCTTCCACTTACCCTTTTCAACAGAGCGTTTTCTTTTACTTGAAATCTTTTTTTTCTGTTTTGGAAATTTTTCAATTTGAATTTCTAAATATTTGTTTTTCAACTAAAATCGCCTATCTAAAGTTTTTAATAGAAATATTTAACCTATTTATTAACATTAAACGCAATCGTAAAGCAGTCTATAATTTGGTTGGTATAATACTTGGCTCGAGGCCACCAATGACCTGCCGCCGTTGCCCATTGCATGTAATTCAACTTTCGCCGAATAACTAAGTATAGGTGCAAATGAATAGACGTTAAATTCAATTTTTTCCCTTTATTCTTGCATGAATATTATTTAGATAATAACTCACTTAGATGTGATTAGGAGAAATAAGCATGGTTTTACCTGAGGGGATCTTGCTTTCCCCATGACATGACTCCAACAGCCTTATTATCTACAAGATTGACTATTTTTACAAATTTTTCTTAGGTTTCACGGAATTAAGATTACATATTCATTTTCCTATGTCTAAACATGATCTAGTCCTCTAGTGCAGGGGTGTCCATCCTTTTTGGCTTACAAGGGCCACATTTGAAGAAAAAAAATTGTTTCGGACCGCGGATAAAATACTATAATTTTATTGATATTTGTTATTCAAAAAAGATAGTTAATAATGTAGAGATAAGAACTCTATTATTTTTTAGCTCTTAGTGTCCTTCTAATTTTACTTTTCGTAAATTTTATACTTGAAAATAGCTTCTCTCCTCGTTTATGTAAATACATACGTTAAGTAGGGGCATATGCCCTGAGGGATGGAAAACATAAACAATTATACCAATTCCTAAAATAGCAAAACCAAACAAAGCAAGTGAATATAGGCCAATAAATGTATTGCCGATTTATGAAAAAGTATTGGAATTGGTGGTAAAAAACCAAATAGAAATATATATAGAAAACAACAAAATAATAACGGAACACCAATCGGGATTTAGAAAAAATCACTCTTGTGAAACGGCAATACAAACTGTTATTGATGATTGGAAACTCACAATAAGTGAAGGAGAAATAATAGGAGTCATATTTCTGGACTTGAAACGAGCATTTGAGACAGTAGATAGGGAAATATTATTAGATAAATTATATCAATATGGAATGAGAGAAATGGTATTAAAATGGTTAAAGTCATATCTAAATAATAGAACGCAAAAAGTTAAGTTTAATAACCAATGCTCTAAATCTATTATAACAGAGTACGGGGTCCCACAGGGATCTGTATTGGGCCCACTGTTGTTTTCGTTGTATATAAATGATATAATTCAGATTTGCCCAAAGGAATGCACGATAAAAATGTTTGCAGATGACACAATTATATATGTGAAGGGGGGTGGCAATGCTGAGATTGAGACGAGACTGAATGAAGTATTACACATTTTTGAAAAGTGGATGAATAATAATGGACTCAAAATGAATGCTACCAAAACGAAATATATGTTAATTAAAAGTGTGCGAAAAGAACTGAGGAAAAACACAATACTAAAAGGTTTAGATGGCACAGAAATAGAACGCGTGGAAAAGATAAAGTATCTTGGTGTTATTATCGATAGTGAACTTAAATTTGATGATCACTGCGACTACATGCTAAAGAAAATAGGGGAAAAAATTAGTTTCTTAAACAGAATAGGAAATAGCATATCTGACTATACTAGATGTATAGTCTATAAATCAATTATAGCGCCACACTTTGAATATTGTGCGACGTTGTTAGTGGGAATGGGAGAGACTCAGCTGTCGAAGCTGCAGATAATGCAAAATCGAGCTATGAGAGTAATAATACAGTGTAATAGGTATACTAGGGTGGAAGAAATGCTACAAGTATTGCAATTTATGTCTATAAGGCAAAGGTTGTACTATAATGTTTGTATTTTTATTTTAAAATTATAAAGGGAATGCTGCCCATAGAATTAGGAAATAAAATAGTATTAGTGGGGGGTCGAACGAGGCAAGCAGACAATATTATGATACAATTTCGAAGAACGAAAAGTGCGCAAAAAAGTTTATTTTATGAAGGCATAAAAATGTATAATGACATTCCAACAGAGTTAAAACAATGTGACAGTCTTATAATATTTAAACGAAAATTAAAAGAATACATTTTACAAAGATAATAATCTTTATTAGCTATTGTAGCTATACATCATATAATACAACTTTTAAAATGCTCCAAACATTGTTTTGCTTGGTGTGCCTGTTGCCCTTTGGTGTATTTCTCATTGCTTTATTCTGGGGTTTTTGTAGCCCGTCAAAATCCGTTTTACATACGGAACTATCGGGCACTACATGGAATGTGGCGATGTTATTGTTCTGTAGATAAGGGAAGCTGTATAGGCCGGGATGTGTTTTCTTATTCTGTTGAGACATAATACCTACCATAGGTATCTTCTTTTCTTTACCTGTTCCACTTTCTCATTTTTTATTAATATGTCCTATTATATTGAAACTGTTAATGTGAAGAATTATATTACTTGTACCTAAAATTGTAAATTAATATGTCAAACTATATGTAAAAATATAAATGTAAAACTATAAATGTAAAAAAAAAATAGCCGAGAAGGCTAATAATAAAGATCAATCAATTCTCATACCTAATACTTACTTACAAAAGTGATATTAAGAATTAGTATTTGTTTATATTTTTTACTGGCTAGATAATTATTATAAAATTCTAATAAAGAGGCAATATTCAATTTTTCTTTCTGCAGAACGGTATCTAATTGTTAATCTAAGACATTAAATCAGAAAGTTTGCAAGTAGAAAATTTATTTCTAATGAAAATGGAGTCGTATCCAAAATGATGATTATTTTTTCGGAAATCTTGAAATCTATTTCCAGATTCAAAATTTAAAATTAATACTTTTATTTTTCGAAAACTTCACAGTAGATTTCCAGATTTCTTATTTTAGAGAAAACAAAATATCAGGCCAAATTGTTGTGTGTTTTCCAGTATATACATATAAATCTTAATGTTTTAAGGAATTTTATGACTTTATATTGGGCCACGGATTGGACAGCCCAGGTAATGGGATTAAAAAAGGATATGAGGAATGATAATTTATTTTTTAAAAGGGTCACGGATATAATAATCCCTAACTATCTAGTGGCATATAAGAACGTCCAAAGATCTAAAAGACAAGTCCTGACAAGTTTTAGTCCAGGAGAGAGATTATCAATTAATTGTGATTGTTCTAGAAAACCCCAATTCCTTGTCTCCTTGACTACTAGAATGATAAATATAGACTTGGTTGGTGAGGTAGCATATAAATTGCTGGAATAATAAATATTTTAGAAAATGAAAATATGAGAAGAAGAATTTTTAAATATTCGAAACTTCATTATTTATTTTTATCTTATATAGTTTTTTGCTTTAAATGAATTTTATTCTTGAAAAAAGCTTCACGTATTGTAGTATAAATGTGCATTCATATTTCGAAAATAGAATAAATATATCTCTACACATACATCTCAATGTTTTAAGGAAGTATATGATCTTATGTTGGGCCACATTAGTTGCAGTGCTGGGTCGCATGCGGCCCGCAGGCCACGGGTTAGTGTATAAGATTCACTTTATAAGAAGGGGAAATGACCTCTGTCGAAATACAGTCACGTAGGATTAAGCTTGATAAATGAATGGCTATACAATGTCAATTATCCTAACATTTAACTATGTTTCAAACTCCAGCTTTCTTTTGTAGGTTCCAAACATATTAAGGATGTTTTTTTATTGGGATCCCCTTTAAAATAAAACTGAACACTACTAGTGCTGGCGGTACAATGTCTGTCTGTATGTCCGTTTGTCAGAGAATTTTAGATCGTAATCTAAATTAGATTCAAAATTACAAGTTTTTTATATGTATTCATTTTCCTGCAAATCAAAAATCGTATTAATATTTTAATTGATTATTTTGAAGAGGTCAAATTTTTTGTGGCATTCAAAGGAAAATATATTTTGTTTATCATGGGGTGTTAGGAATCCCTGAAAAATTCTCATTAGGTAGAATAAATGAAGCCATTTTCGTAAAATTCAATTTAATTTAAAATTCACAAAGAGAAACAAAGAGGTTGTCCTCTGCTTGATGCAAATAAACATACACACATATATATAGAAATGATATATCTGTATAATATATTATTTAATTGTTTGAGACTATAGGTTCGAAGGCTTGGCCCTCATTATAAATATTATTTTTCATTAGATCAGCATCGCGTGGATATTGAAAAAATTTGAAAAAAATTTTCCTTCCTTCTAAGCTGAATAGCCAGGTAGAATTAAAATTTTCAATTAAATAATATTTATAATTAAAAAGACTGATGATGAGGGCCAAGCCTTCGAAACTATAGTCTCAAACAATAAATAATATATATATATATATATATATATATATATATATATATATATATATATATATATATATATATATATACAGATATATCATTTCGGTATATATGTGTGTAAGTTTATTTACATCAAGCAGAGGACAACCTCTTTGTTTCTCTTTGTGAATCAACAACTTTGCTACTCTCGGCAAAACAAAAACTTTTCAATTAATTTAAAATGACGTTGCGAGATAATTCCAAAATGGCAATTTTTAGGCTATTTTTTACCTGTCGGCGTTCAGAGAAGTGGCTTAACTCAAAATTATAAAGAAATTCCCAAAATTCTCTCAATCACTCAAATAACAAGTAATTTGTCATATCATTAGTATTTTGGAAAGTATGACTTTCAGAACTTTCGGAATGCGGTCTGGCTCGCACACATAATTATCATCATCCCCGTAGTAGTAGACATCATTATTTGATATCGACTCTAAAAATATGAACGAAAATATCGTTTACCTTATTGTTAGAGAAAACACAATTACATGTCCATTTGCATCATTAATATTAGGAATTTTTTTTGGTTATGGTGACGACCACCAAAACAGTGGCGAGACAACTGGAACGGGTGCACGTCTCATTTAAAACACCAGACAAAAGGTGAAGAACAGGAAAATGTTCAACCACATGAATAATAGTAAGAGGATATTTTTGTATCTATTTAAAGAAATAGTAAAAATAAAAAAAAATGAAGAGAGGGTAAATAAATTAGCCTTTAATCAGATGAATATAAAATGCTTAATTATTTTGAAAAGAGTGAAAAGAAACCGTTCGTAATCTTCAATATTAACATGAATGAGCGAATTAAACAGAGGATGTAGATATAATCTCGCCTTATTACTAAATTACTGTTGTCTGTTTATGTTCAACTCAACTTAATGAGAAATCTAGAAAAAAGCCATAACTCAGTCACAGAAAATAAAGAGCATTTTAAAAATAAATAAAATAGACAAGATCAACAATAATAATAAATAATTAAATTTGGGAAGATAAAAGATTTTTCTTCTTCTTTTGATTTATTTTTATTAAAAAAAATTGTTTCAATTTTCAATAAAATTGAGCCACCCAAGTAATAAACTTAAATATTATAAACTATTTGAAATGTATTTTATTATTTTAATTATCTTGAGAAAAATGATCTTTTGAATTTTTCTTTTAAAGCTAGTTCTTTGAATTGGAAATACAGACTGTTTGGCACCAGAATGAACTTGATACGACTTTCCGTTCTTGAGCTGTCGCGGACTACGAGAGGTTATATTTCTTTCGAGCAACTTCTTGTATCAATATAATTATAAAAAATAAATAAATACCCAGAAAGGAGGAAAATCATGGCTGAAAATGACTTTTCTTTACGTTTCAGACATTTTCAAACACAATGAGCAACAACAAAAATGATTAAATTCAATACTAGGCACACCCGGCGGGCAGGCTCTATTGTTTCACTTTAAGGATCAGTTTATCTATCTTTCAAAATTCCGGATGGATATCTTTGAATCCCATATAAAAAAAAATAGCATATACCTAAAATAAGAGTCAAAAATCGAATAAGAGCAAGCCTGGATAGACCACAAGTGGTCGAGTTTGTAGCTTATAGAGTGCAATTTTGTGGCTTCGAAATATTAAACTTACAAATTAGCATATTTAAAAGGATTTTAAAAGACTTATTCAGTAATCACCCATAAAAACTTAATGACATGTTTGAAATGCGGTGTAATGTAACTCGCCTCCTCGCGGTGCACCCTGGTTAATGCAAAATGAGTTACACCTCTACGCCTCCAACTGTGCAACAGAAGAGCCATATGCCCGTCAACCCAAAACCAAACAGCCCTTGTTGGGGCTCTAACGAAGCCACTTCTCGGCGGACGATTCAGTTTTTAAACATACTTTTCTGGAACGCAGGCGGTCTGAATCCTGCAAAATTCAGCGAGCTGAAGAGTTTTATCCATGATCACGACACTGACATTTTTGTTATTGTAGAGGCTGGTGCTGCGACTGATAACATCCAGCCCTACCAATTGACTGGATTCACGATCCATACCGTTGGACGGGGACGGCAAGTTGCATCCGGAATTTTAATTGGCACAGTTAATGACATAGCCTCGAACATCAAAATTTTACACGAAATGGAGGCAGAGGACAAACTAGAGGCTGTTCAGATTGATGCGTGGCTCAATGAAAACCATTTTCGAGTAGTCGCGGCATACAATCCATCCATGAACACATTTGATCACCTGATCTTGGAGCAGGCCATTACGGACAAGACAAATGTCATCGGCGATTTCAACGCTCAGTCTACTAGATGGGGATATTCCCGCACCTCTGCAGTTGGCGGTATCATGGAGTCCCCTAATCGACAGCTCATCTCTGATCCTTATCGAGACCGAGCCCACCTTTCTCTCTTTCGCCGGCCAACTTAGTAGGCCTGATCTCATTCTTCCCCATGCTAGCCTCTCCGACAGATGCCAACACCAACTTTTTGACGACCCCTCTGGTTGTGGACACCGCATCGTGTCTGTTGCCGTAGCTCCAAAACTAAGGGTTCCTAAGAGAAAACCGCTCACCAGGTGGAACTTCAAAAAGGCCAGATGGGGCGAGTACGCTGCGAAGACCGACATCCTCATGACACCTGACCTTATCGCTGGGAATCCTGACCTTACTTTCAGGAACATCACGGAGGCAATCTTGAGAGCTGCCTCTGCACACATACCTAGGGGGCAAGTGGAGAAGTACTCGCCTTTCTGGACCAGAAGGCTCACTGATTTGAAGGCTAAGCGAAATGGGGCCAGAAGAACCGCCGAAAGAACCCAAAAACTTGAAGATTGCGTGCTCCTTAGGAAGGCCCAAGCTTCACTACAGAGGGAGATTATCCAAAGCAAGAGAGACACCTTCCATAATTTCGTGGCTGGCATGGATTACAGAAGGGATGGAACAAAGGCGCATCGATTTATTTCAAGATTAAACAACGTAGACCAACCACATAAAGTGACCCCCATCATCAACGGCACGGAGATAATAACTTCTAAAAAGGGAATTGCTAATCACTTCTGTAAGCACTTCTCTGTCTGTACTGGAAACTTCCCACACAGAAGAAAGAAACCTGGCCTGAGGGGGCCACTTCCCGAGCTGGACAGTCAGCTCTTTAACAACGACTTTTCCCTATCCGAACTAAAACAGGCAATCAACGTGCTTAAGACGGGGAAAAGTTGTGGGCCCGACGACATTTTCCCTGAATTTGTCTCTCACCTCGGCAAGAGGGCGTTGAGCGTGTTGCTTCTTGCGATAAACCAAACATGGCACCTCGGCATCCCTGATATGTGGAGAAAAGCTGAAATTATTCCGATACTGAAAAAGGGTAAAGACTCTAGCGATGGCTAGAAACTATAGACCTATCAGTCTTACTTCGATTCTGTGTAAGGTCGTCGAGCGAATGGTGAACAATCGTCTTCAGGTGTTCCTGGATAGGTATTGCGTCATAGCCTGTGAGCAGGCCGGTTTCCGTAGACACAGATCAACTACGGACCAGGTGATCAAACTTACCCAATTTATCAAGGACGGTTTCCATCGTAAAATGTCCACCCTCGCCTGTTTCATCGACTTCCAAGGCGCATACGATACCGTTAGCCGAAAGATCCTCTATAATAAACTCATTGATATCAATATCTCTGGAAACATGCTCAGATGGCTCGGGAGTTTCCTTTCCCAGAGATTCATTAGGGTACGATATGGTGACGTCACATCCCGTTACCGTCAGCAAAGGAGGGGCCTTCCACAGGGCGCGGTACTGAGCTGCGTGCTTTTTAACATTATGATTAACGATTTAATAGGCGAAATTAAAAAGGAACCCGGGGTTGAGGTTCTATGCTATGCTGACGACCTCACCGTTTGGTCCACTAGCAGCAAGATCTCAGGAATGGAACGTTCAACCAATGAGGCACTCTGCCGCCTCCAAACATGGTGCGGAAGGAATGACATGATAGTGAATAAGGAAAAAACCACGGCCCAACTCTTCACCCTCTCCACGAAAAAGTATACCATCAACTTAACATATGAGCAGTCACCCGTTGAACTTCTCCAATCAACCAAATACCTTGGCATGACCTTGGACAAAAGACTGGGCTGGTCCCAGCACGTCGAGAGCGCTGCTGACAGGGCTACCAAAAGGCTATGCATCTTGAGGAGGCTTACAGGCACCAAGTGGGGTGCTACTCAGGATGTCCTGGCCTGCACATACAAGACCTATGTCCGCCCAGTTATGGAATACGGCTGCGAAGCCTTCGCCACCACCAGCGACACTAACAAAAAGAGACTCACTGTGGTGCAGAACAACGCCCTGCGCCTGGTCTGCGGTGCGGCTGTCTCGACTCCCATCACGGCTCTTGAAAGTCAGACGCAGACCGAGCCGCTTGAGGCTAGGCGGGACGGGGCCTTATTGAGGTTCTTCGAAAGATCTCACAGAGTCGGTGACAAATTCTGGGAGAGATACCGCACTGCCAATGGACGACTCAAAACTCAAACTACGCCGTTGACTAGAGCGCTAGAACTCCAGCAAAAATACCAGATAAACACAGGAGAACGTCTGTTGTTCCGAAGACCTGAACCCCCTCGAGATGGACCTGACCTGCCGGTTTGCCTGCTTCTGCCAGGCATTGAGGACCGCAAGGCAGATGTTTCCCCTCACCTACTGAAGGCCGCAGCTCTGGAAATGCTTGCTTCCGACTATCCGCAGACGGAGTGGACCCATGTCTACACCGATGGGTCAGCCATTGGTGATAAATGCGGGGCGGGCTTTTATACAACCTTCCTTCAGGGCTCTGTCCCGGTGGGGAGACTTGGAACTAATTTTGACGGTGAGGTGGCCGCTATCGGTGAGGCTGCGGAGAGGCTGCTAGCCCTTCCCCGGCTGGGGAATATTGTGGTGTTGTCGGACTCGACGGCTGCACTACAGGCCATCTCATCCCCCTCTCTACAAGAAAACGAAATTGTCTCACAGTGCCAGAAGCGTCTCCTTCGGCTCCAAGAAAGGGCAGATGTCCGCCTTCAGTGGATCCCAGGACACTGCGACATTTATGGCAACGATCGAGCTGACCAGCTCGCTAAAGCTGGGTGCCTCCTTCCACAGGAGGACCGAGCTGTTGCTTACCAAACTATCTGCGGTATCATCACTGCAACTATTAGAGGGGCGATTAGGGCTGACTGGGAGGCAGCCGCTGTTGGTAAAAGATGGGAACCGATAGTCAAATCCAACCCCATCCCCAACAACCTGCCAAGGGAAGTCGCGGTTGCCACCTTTAGAATGGCTACCGGCCATGATTACCTCCAGAGCCATCTGCACCGCATTGGTCTTGCTGACTCTCCTCTCTGCCCCTTATGTACAGAGGAGGAGGGAACGGCTGATCATCTCAAGAGATGCGGTGCCCTGGAGGTGGTCGACGACGACTTAGAGGGACGGGCAAGGCTTTATTGGGCAGCACGGCGTCTAATGGCCGACCAGCCACGGACGGGCGTTGGATAAAGAAAGAAGATGTTTGAAATGATTTAATTAGCTTAGTACTCGTATTTTTTTTTCATGTCATCCAAAGTAATTATTTTACAGCAACTAAATTAACTCTTCTCTAAATTATCATATTTCAATTAAACTACTTTAATGAATTTTTACCTATTTTTAAAACTTAAGGTTGCAAAAGTTAGCAAGGGGAACATTCTGCGAGGTGACTTGGTAGGCTCTTATACCGTGCAACAAGATCATAAAATTTAAAATAACAAAACAGCATCTTTAATGGAATTTTAAAATCTCGAGGTTCTTTCCAAATTTCACTTATTTAGCTTTAATAGTTTTGAAACTTTAAGCCTGATGACGAAGTCACAGAATAACGATTCTGGTTACAAACGGGCGGTTTTTTAATCAGTCGGCCAAGTGCGAATTGGACCTCTTACCGAGGGTTACGTAACTTTTAACTCCCAAAAAAAAACTTTAGATATCAAATTTGTTCTTATATGCCGTTGATAAGGAAAGAATGAAATTCTGAACTTTTTTTAATTTTAAGTTAAATACCAGCAGATACAATAATCACTCAAAAATAGCCAATTTGGAGCTCTCTCTCATCGTCATTTTGGATAGAAATAAATTTAAAAAAATGAACCTATTTCTAATTAAATAAGTCCTTATAGGAGAATACTTTAGGTATACTCCAAGATAAAATTTAATTTTTTTATTTATTTTTAAACTAACAAAATATTTAAACCTATGCCTAAAATAATTTTTAGATTAAAATTTTACAGAAAATGAATACATATATTATAACTTCTAAATTTTATGTTTGTATCTTATTTATAGTTTATGAGTTACAATACTCTAACATATGGGAGGACAAACAGATTGTAGGGACACTAATAGGGTCTCGTTTTACTTTTTAAACGGAATCCTAAATCTAGCTTCTTACCAAATTTGAATTATCTAGCTCAGTGTTCTTCAACCTGTGTACCGCGGAACCGTAATAGGGTTCCGTTCAAAAGCTTTAGGGGTTCCGCGACTCAATACTAAAAAACGATATAAAATATAAATATTTTATGTTTTATATGGAATATTGATCTTTTTGTTTGAATAAATGCAAATTTATATTTTATATTATAAAGTATTTGTAACAAAGGCAGGGACGAACCTTGTTACTAACTTGTAATATGTAATACGACCCCCCCCCCCTAAAATCAAATCTGGGTTTGCTATTGAACGAAGGGTTCCAGAAAAAATTATCTCAAAAAAGCGTTCCACGGGATGACAAAAGTTGAAGAACACTGATCTAGCTTTAGTAGTTTTGAAACTACTGTCTTTTAAAAGATGGAACAGAGAGTCAACTAAGTATCACTATAAACTTTTCAGTTACCAACGGACTGATTTTTTAAAATGGTCACAATCTAATAGTTATTTTGAGTCTGAGAATAATATGAACTCCAGGCAAGCTTAACCAAGGATGAACCAACCGGTCCTAAAATTTCTCATTTACTTTTAAAGTACTAGTTAAATTATTAATTGCCTTGACAAATATTTCTCAATTCTTTATATGAAATGTGTCAAACTAAATCGATTCACCATTTCAATTTGAACTGATAAAATTGTGCAATTGATATTCCACTATGTGCTATAATTGTGATTGGATAATAAATTATATAATTATAAGGTGGTATTTAATGAGAAAATATTTCAAATGAAAATTTCCTTTTGATTCATGGCTATGATACATTATGAAATCCAAGCCTCATTCAAATCAATATTTTAGTTGAAAAGTCACCGCCCGCCACTGGTATATATTTATATTAAAATTTGGCCGTAAGGTTCTTTCCTATTTTGGCCAATGTCAAAGTAATTTTAGGTTTGTTTATGTGGGCGTGCTCATGCTAGTTGTGTACCTAAGTGTAGTAGTCAATTTGCAACCATTTAACCCCGGAAATGATACTGGGATATACTGGGGTATTCAAATTCCTCACATGAAATTAAATTTGATAGTAGTTATGCTACCTCCCTGAAAAAAAGATGAGGTTATCAATTGGATAAATGGACCGTTTATTTCGGAAGTGGTCTTAAGTTCATTTTTTGTTATTTTTTTCGTTATTTTATATTTTTATAAATACATTATATTTATTATATTTCGATATTTTTATTTTGAAATATTCATGAGGATATTGTACTCCAATGACTGGGATATTATAAATATGAAAAGAAGACATCTATGTCTAACTAAAACGGACATTAACTTATTTTTTCAAGATTGGACTTACACCACTTTCAAAATAGAATAGAAGGGTCTAGAAGCAACAACATTTCATTATGTTCAATTCAGCTAAAAAATTGAAAAATAAACAACTTTTTAAACATAGTAAATAAAACCGACTTCAAAGATGGGCTAAAAAGGCTAAAATATTTTTTTTTCAAGTCGATGTCAAAAGTGATATATAGTTATCTTTATTGGAAAGAATTCACTTTATATCAGTTATGGCACCTACTTAATTTTTTTTTCCTTTTTAACACAACTTTAAGGTTCATTCTGATTAACGGACCGGCCTCTTTAGTTAGATTTTCTCTACAAGTGTACAGGCACTTTAAAACTATTTATTTACTCCAGTGCCATTAATGAGCATAATAATTTTCGTTTCTGATTAAACCACATTTTCATTTGAGCAACTAATTTTAGCAGATGTTCGTGGTCACCTATCCAATAGTTTGGTATCAAGCTTTCAATGGTCGAAAGCAAAGCGTTTGAGGGGAACGGTGCTCTCGACACATCAATTTCCATTATGTGGTCTTGACAGACAGAAATAAATTGTTGAAAAATCTCTTCGTAATGTATTATAAACTAAACTAGCAATATAAATGGGAATAGCATATAATGATGGAATTTAATTATACAACCATTAATATCTCTAATCATTAATAATAATAAAAGAGTTGTCGAAAATCATTTGAATAATTCCCTCGAGAAATGATTAAATTAATCAACTGAATATACATTTAGGATCTAATTCGAAAGACATTTATCCTTGTAGGATAATATCTCTTGTTAAATGTTTGAATAACGTTTTCATTCTCGGGAGAATTTTGTTTATTAAATGATTTTTGTTTCCGTCTGAATTTTAGATTTATAATAAATCTGGCTACATATGTTAAATAAAACATTACTTTCCTAAAGGGCGATATGCGCTATACACATCAGCAATCCAATGAATCAATGGATAAAATATTAATTCTTTCTTCGTTGCTTATTCACTTCAAAATTGAAAATCAAATGTTTAAATATTTCACCTGAGAGATGTTACATATCTAAAGGTTGAGATATACTTTATCTTTAGAATGTTTTACTTTTATAAAACTATTTTATTAGAATATTACTATCCCTGTTGCTGATCTTTTATGTGAAACTTCTTTTGGGCACGATATCAATTGGGTGCTAAGTTTTTTTCAACTCAGGCAAGGATCGAAGTTTGCAATATAGTACAAGTAGGGTTGCCTACTTTAGAGCACAGATTTGTTGTAAATTGACAAACCAAATGAGGGACGGGAGTGAAAAAAGTGGGACCCAGCAAAATTGTGTCTTAATTAAGTATATGAAGTCATGAAATTTGCAGAAAGAGTGATACGGTGGAAGGTTTATCTTTATTTAACGATAGAATCGCAAGTACCAAGTTAAATTTTTGCCATCTCGTACAAATAATATAACATGACAATTAGCGTCCCGGACGCATCTTTCAGAACCCTAGAAAAGAGATGTCCTGGCTCGCGCTGGACGGTCGGGAACTATATAGCAATAAGCTGCAACAGACATACTATATATATTTGTCTAGATTAATTTGCCGCAACGCTGACGTAATGCTGCCGAGAGAGAGCGCCATCGGTATATTTGCGGCAAATTTGAAATATAATCGTAATTCGGACTCAAATTTCGAAATGAAAGACTCCAATTAATTTTAAATTAAGAAACATTAAATATATTGATAATTATTACCCCCCCCTTTACCACTCAAAAATTAAATATTCAATTCGCTTTTCTTTGCGCACAGAAAAAGAAATCAATCACATCTTATTTGATTTATATATTATTTGTTTATTTTTTTAATAATTTGCCACTTTTTTATAATTTTTTAAAAATCTAAATTTTGTTATTCTTATTTTTTGATTTTTACAAAATTAAACGACTTAAGACACGCATGCCCATATGAGTTTCTCATTGCAATACTGGAGCAGCCTGTCATACAAACAACACCTGATCTCTTTTAAATATTTGGAGCCTTATATCGATTATCGATCCCAAATTTAAAAAAAATGATATAATATAATTCTCCTCCTCACACGATACCACTTATTTAAATAAATCTATTTCCACACAAAAAATATCACAATGCTGTAGATTATAGAAAAAAAATACTTCCAGTTTCATATCTAGAGCCTCATTTCTGTAGCTGTGTCAGGACGAAAATGAGGCGAAACTTTTAAGAGACTATGTATTTTCGGGAGTTTACATGTATACATTTGGAGTGTGGTTTTTTAAGAGGAATAAAATTTTTGGACCGAGACGCCGCCCGCCAGGGCACTCAGTCCGGAGGGCCGAGCTTCAAGGGCGTGCCGAAGGCACGCACGAAGCTCGTTCTTATATAAAGAGCCAACGGTTAGTGGTTAATTTATTAAAAAAATAAGATAAAAATTGCTACAAACATGCTAAATGTGACATATTTATAATAAAGGTTTAAAAATGCAATATAATTAATCTTCGACAATTCCATTTGGCCTACGAATTTACATTACTCTTATTTTTCACCTTCAATCTTTACTATAATATGATTTTATTACTTTATGAGAAATGGTTTTAAAGAACAAATACTAACTATAACAATTAAACTACCTATTTTGAACCTGAGTTCAAACATTAGTAAATAAAAAGAAATTCTAATTCAAGTACATACATTTTAATTCTTTTAGTAGTGAAATTTTTTCTTCGACCGTTATTTTAAAAACAGATCATGATTTGAGAGATGACTTTAACTAAAAAACACCTACTGAGCTAATCTGTCATCAATGTTCAATTATGGCATCAAAGACGGACTAGAAGATGGTCCTCAAAGAATGATCTTGAACTTGTGATGCTTATTAGTAATGAAGCTATTGATGTTTACATTTTCAGCTGTAATTTTTTTATTTATTCCTAGATGTAAAAATAAATTAACTCAGAAATTGTGTGCTTTTGGTTAAACTTAAGTGGAAGTCAGCTAGCCTTAATAGTGTGCTACCATTTTAAGCTCTATAGCTCGTTGATTTATCTGATAATCAAATATTAAGAAGTTTTACCGGAAGAGGACAATCCAACCTCAAGTCAGAAATAAAAATACAATTATGTCGTGTAACAAGCATTGATAGATTTCTATAATGTTGCTCTTAAGTATTTAGACTTATTATCGAAACAAGTACTTTTAAAGTTGTAAGTATAAAAAACATACCTATATTATAGTCAAGTGATGACTAAATAACTTCCTAGTATAATTGTTATACGATGATGGTAATTATCACAACAGAAACTTGTTTCAATGAATCCATATGAATTTCAACTTGACTCCATGGTAATCATTCTTCATTCAACCGACCACAACTCCTCTTAAGCGAGCCGGTGAATTAATCAACTGGTAAACTGGTTGCTAATTTCAAACCTTGTGATTGATAGGCGTACGAAGTTGTTAGCTTTACACATTCCAATCGCTGAAATATCATCAATTGAACAAATACTATCAGATTCTAGATAGAAGATTTTTTAAATCATTATGCATCGTCATAACTTAGATGATAATCTTGGATTACGTGAGGTGTCGTCCAATAGATGAGTTAGACGCGGCATTCCTCTCAATATAGATGCATTTATTAAAAAAACATACGCATACTAGTATAGTACTTACAACGTATGCTCTTCTGTAAAATCATGCTGTAAATCACAAAATTATTTTATTCTTTCAACAACAAATTGCAATTAAAATAGGACATTTAAGAATTGTTTTATATATCAATTGACTGAACTTTGAGGTGGCCAATGCACTTAAGCTAAAATTAGAGTGGGTGTTCATCATCTGCTCATACTTGAGAACGATCACAGAATACGCCGATTGAAACGTCGTAGTTATAATATATTATATTATTTGTTGTTTGTGTTCAATAAAGTGGTAGATAAATTTAACCTAATTTTTCTTACGGAAGAATTTACCACTGCTCGAAACCCTTAAAAAAACTTAGTAAATTGGATTGTATCTAACTTTCTGAGATTTGGCTTATGATCCCGGCTTCTTTCCTTCTACTCTGTTCTTTTCACGATGGAGGGGCCAGCCCATACAGGCCTTTAGGGGATGCACCTCCTGGTGTATCTCCTTCTCAGATCAATATCATTAAAAAAAAAAAAAATATTATAATTAATTATATACCTATGATTTAATAAAAATTTCAGCTCTTAAATACCGTCACAATGAACTTCAAAAAACTTACTTAATGAGAGGAATAATATGCGAAACATATAATCCAAAATGAATTATTTTTAATGTTTTAAAACTTGTTTAGGTAATCCGCAAATGAAAGTGTTATTCATACATTTGAAGGCTCATTAATTTTGAAATCACACTATTTAAGTAGAGATTTTTATTTAATTTTTAAGTTAAAAAAAATTCACACGCGCTAGATATTGAAGTACAAATTTGCGAATTGGGAGTATGGGTGGTTGCATAGATGCAGGCGGCTGCGAGTGCCCTGACATTCATCCTCTCCGACCTATTATCTTAATGTTTATCATATTATATTTCAGGGGTATGTAATCGGCAGTCCGCAAAGGGTTTTTGTGCTTCCCGGAAGCTTAAAATTTTTTTAATAATTTTCTATTAACATGCATAATTCATATTAAACATTTTTATTTATTTCAAATAAATATTCAATGAGAAATTATAATACAAAATGTGTGAACAACATTTTTTACTGAATTATTTATATTTTCAGTAAATTTTATAAAATAAATTAATACTAATTACTATAATTGAAAAATATTTGATAATATGATAGTTTTAAAACATAAAATGTTTATAATCGATTATAATTTTTTTTTTTAATATACAATAGGTAGCTCTTTAGAAAATTAATTGATATATGCTGGAGCTTTTTACTTAATGAATCGAAATATAGAATAGCTTATATTAATTTATATTAATATGCCGTACCTTATTTCTAGTCCAAACCATTTTAAGCCAAAAATATTTTCAAATAACTAAAAAGAAAACTAAAAGAGGCTACCGAGTCATTGTAATTGTTTTCACTTATCTTTCTAATTTATTTATTTATTTATTTTATTTTTTATATAATTTGTTTTATTTTGACAGCTTTACTACTACTGATAAATTTTTTATCTAGTTACTATTTTTAAAATTATGATAAAAATCAAGTGAATATTTTGAATTTTGAAAAATATATTTTTCACTTCAATATTAACTTTACTAAAAAAATTAAAAAAATTTTAAAAAAATTAAAACCCAGAATATCAAATATTTTAATAGATATATTTCATTTAGATCTTAGGGGTTCACCCCTTTCGTGAGTCGAACACAAGTGTCCAACTATTTATTCAGACAGTTGCCTTAACTCTAAATTAAACATAATCTAATAATATATTTGATATACCTACTGGCTTCAGTTGCGTAGCCAGAAAAATTTTAATGGGGGGGGGGGTGGGTCAATCCACAAAGCAAAATATTTAGTGGGTATTTTTTTTATTAAAACAAATATGTACTTCAAGAAATTAAAAAAAGAACATAATTCTTGATTAAGCTATGAAATATATTTATTTACTGTTAGTTTGCCATAAGAAACGGTTTGCCGTTGGCGTTTTTCATCCACCCCTCCGTGGCTACGACCCTGGCTGGGTTTTATTTTTTTAATATTGAGTAAATTATCTCCAATTAATATATTCTTCAAAATTCTAAAAACTCGCTTGATTTTAATAAACGGCAATGAACTGAATACTTCATTCAAGGATTTCATCGTAAGTTTTAAGCCAGTAAAGAAAGTTTACTATTGGGTTCGACTCCTTTTGACATATTAAGTAAGCTTATTTATTAAGATCTTAGATACTGGATTTTTTTCAAGTTATTTAAAATAAATTCGACAGACTAAAATTTCTTATCTATACTTAAAAAAAAATATTCAATCCAAATGAATATCTCATTACAAATTTCAAACGGTATCCAATTGATGGTGAGCTTGATAAGAATATAGTAGGATGGGTTGCCCTGATTGGAAAGGGTCGTCTTTCGGTTGTTTTTTAATTGAGTCAAATTCCTTTTTGACGGTGAGTAATTGGTTTGCATTCGGCTGAGGTCCTCTCTCTGCTCTCCTCTGCATGTCACCTTGAACTTGACTCAGACTTGTTCGCATATCCCATAGAGAATGGAGCACTTGTGATTCTGAATAGGTGTGCCAGTGTGTTGGTGGTGGTGGCGATGTTTTCTTCTGGTCATTGATTCGAAACGTGCGTCTTTGACCGTGCGACCTCGTACTTGAAGTGTTCGTGCATGCGTAGCAATGAGTAAGCCGTTTGCTGCCCAGTGGCTGCCTCGTGCATACAACTAAAGCTATAAGCTGCTCAAGAAAGTCCTCTGAAACACGCTAAAGCATCCGGTGCACATAGCTACACATAGGAGAATGTCATTAACGGTTCTACTGGTAACTGAGGAGAAATTTACTTAGGGAATTAGGAATTATTTATCAGTGATTTTGTACTAAAAATTAGCGAAATACATTTTCAATTATACTTAGAGTATGAAAGAATAAGGTTCGGTTATTGTATGTCGCAAGTAAATGCTTTTTACCACTAACAAACGGTAGATGGTAACTGGGGCACTAGGATGGCCAATCAGATGACAGGCACTGACAGTCCTCCATGTACCATCTACTCTGTGTTAGTGGTAAAAAGCATTTACTTTGCAACATACAACCGGCAGATACTAGATACTAAAGGTTCCATACCTAATATATAAGTATTAATTACTAGCTGAATGACCCACCCCTCTGTGAATTCAATTCTTCGGTCCTCCAATAGGCAGGCAGGCAGCAAAAAAATCATTATATCTTCCAAAATACTTGAAATTTCAGATTGAAGAAAGATGGAGATAATTTCGAAAAAATTTCGAGAATTTTAAAAATAACCTAGAAATGGCCAATTGGGAACTCCTCACAATGTCATTTTAAAGAAAAATAAATTTTAAAAATTCAGCCTATACTAATTCTACTTGAAGGGATTTTTACCTCATGCTCCATAATAAAAAAATAGTTTTAATTTTTGACCCCACTAAAATTTTGACTCTCCTCAAAATAATCATTCGATTAAAATTTTTAATAGAATTTTCGATTTAGAGGAAAATGAGTACATAAAACTTCAAGTTTGTATCATATTTACTTTATGAACTACATACAGGCGGATAGAGAGACAGACAGACATCGCAGCGACCTAATAGTTTCCCGTTTTACTTTTTAAATAGAACCCTAAAAAATTAGAAAAGAAATTCTTTCAAAACTTAGGTCGCTATGTAATTTATATTCTTCAAATCAAAAAATGATTTGTGCCCATTTGAAAAACATTAATTTCTATTCTAAACTTCTATTTTTTTTATTTATTTCTATGAATTCACTAGTTAATTTTGCTTCACCAATGGTCTTCTTTAGTCGTAAATAACTTTTTTAGTTTTTGGAAATTGTCAATAAACTTTTTAAGAGATGAAAGAAAGTTAGCCGAGCTCTCATGGATAGTTTTTATTACATCATGTCAGAAAGTTGATTTATCATAATTTTTAAAGAAATATTATTATACCTTGCTGGCCAGGGGGCTATGTAATAAAATATTTTACAATCACCCCCCCCCATCCAGAACGCCACTAGTATTGTCAAAATTGAGAACAGGCCAAAATGTTTATTTAATCGCAGAATATAATAGTAAATGATAATTAATAAAATAATTTACAATCATTTACGAAAGAACCCCCTCCACTAAATTTTGGGCTCATTAGCATTTAGTCATATGTCCCCTTTTAAATATGGGGACTCTTCTAGAGTTAATTTCTTTCTAGCATTTTAATTTGAAAATTTTATATATATATATTTTTTGGCTTTTCGTCGTTTCTAGCCATAAGCCAATTTACGACACTATTTTTATATTTTATTAAAATTTGTCTCTACCTCGGAGTCAAATTTTAGCCGGATGCCTCGTGTCGGATTCCACTTGGTTAGCAGTCTGACACGCTACCACCTAGCCTAACCCGACCCTCCCAAATTTTATATTATAAATTATTTTTTGAGTTCCTCCGTATTTATGGTATTTAACGCCAAAGCACGGCCAATCAGAGAGATCACGCCGTCGTCGTCGCCGTTAAGCGTAGATCAGAGATAACAGTAGATCATATTACTTATATGTACCTATATTACATGGTTGAGTGTTTCGAATTTTTGAAGAAATTGATGACTTGCATGCTATTATCTAATGCAAATCAGGATTTGAGAGAGATCACTGACTTTATTTCATTAAAACATTGCCATGGTGATACCTAATTCTACTAATGTCCTTTTTATTCACACATTGAAATTTGTTATCCTAATAAAACAATTTCATCAAAATTTAGCAGACCTCTAGATATCTTCATTTGCATAAACTAATAAATTAATTTTTTGACAAGATATGTTTCTTACCTTGAATGGTGTTATTAACCTGCAATTTTGCTGGCATATATACTTTTACACCATTAAATAAATTATCGCGATAATTAAAAGTTATTTTTATAGAAAAAAATAATTTTATTAATAATATTCAAATATATATGTCCTACGTATAATTTATTTTTAAAAGTAATTAATTAAGAACATTTTAAGTGTATATTTATTCTTAATTTGATTATTTATCAAAAAACATCAATGAAACATTCAGAAAATTAAAAATTCGAATACATATAATTTTTAAATTTCAAGTTTTTAATCTGTTTAGTTTACAAGCTATACTGCTTTTACAAACACACAGACAAGCACACATTGTGGCGACACTAAGTGCCGGTTGTATGTCGCAAAGTAAATGCTTTTTACACTAACAAACGGTAGATGGTAAATGGAGCAACTGGGATGGCCAATCAGATGACAGCCACTGGATGTGCCTGTTATTTGATTATTGGCTCCATTTACCATCTACCGTTTGTTAGTCGTAAAAAGCATTTACTTTGCGACTTACAACCGGCCCTAATCTGGTCCCGTCTTACTTTTTAAACCAAACCCTTATAATACACCCATCCCTCGATTTACACGGTAGTTTCCTTCCAGGAGAAAACGTGTAATTCAAAACCGTGCAAAACGAGACACAGCATGCATATAAAAATGAAGGATAGATTCAACTCAATTAAAAACCGTGTAAATTGAAACAATGGATATATAGAAAAAGCTTAGATATATTCATAATAGCCGTGTATATTTTGGGGCACACATTTTAATAGAAAAACGGAGATCTTTCTATTAAATGTATATTATCTAATAATAACTTAATAACTAATAAACTAACATTTTGTAAAATGTAGGGTATTTCGAAAATGTAGTTCTAAAGAATTAGAATAACTTTTTATTGTATTTTGTTGAAGTTATAAGACTTGACCGTCAGTTAGACTTCTGTACTTTCCTGAAGATGGGTTTACAGCCCGAAATATATATATTGAAAAAATTAACCTTTTTTATTTTTTAATTTTAATGTGAAACAAGTGACCTAGAAACCTTAGCTCATAGTAAATAAATATTTCATATAATATTTATTTACTTTTATCTTTAGACTTGACCGTTTTTATTTTTACCATATAATGAATCAATTTTCAACCCCTCCCCCCCCCCCAGAAATTTCAATGACGGACTCTGCGACTTACTCCCCCCCCTCCCCTGTGGGCACCCCTTCAATATGTAGTAAGTATAAAAATTATATATTAATTTAATAATTATTTATTAGTTTAATAGTATTTTCAATATACATATATAGTATTTCTCTTCAATAATAATATAATAATATGACTGTTCAAGTTAGAATTAAATAAAGCAATTTTAACCCCTAAAAAACACCATAAATATTTTTTCCACTAAAAAAACAACGGTACAATTTTTCGTCAATAAATTTGGGAAGTGGAACCCCTAAGTTGACTACACTGGCCATATGTATACTTTGCGATTAAAGTTTGCAAAATAAGTGCATTAATCCATAGCGTAAACAGTCAAAATGTAACCATATTAGCAAACTGAAACCGTATAAATCGAGCGAAATACTGAGTCATATTTAAAACAGTGGAGAAGCAAAATCGTGTAAAACAAGTACCGTGTAAATCGAGGTATGTACTTTTCTTTCACACAATTTTAAACTACACTTTATTAAACTTTTCGAAGCGTACTGATAAATTTATAAATTAATAAAAGTTTATTTATCATTTTTTTGGGAAACGCAATTAATTTAATCCCACTCTCGAAAGAGGGTGCAGACAATCAAGAGGGCTGTTTGTACACTGACCCAGATAATTATTTTATTAAAAAATTGAATGAGTTTACTTTGAACAAAAAATAATAATGAACTGTTGATTTATTTTCGTTATTAATCACAAATTGGGAGCAGAGATCCGGCCGCGCGGTTCTTTCATTCTCTTTATTCATCTCTCTCATCTAATTTTTAATTATCTATTATTTATTTGTTTATTATGCTTTTGTTTTCAGGTATACAAAGGTCTTGAAATCATCACAAATAAATTGCCTACGGAAGAGCAAGAAGTGCCGCATCATCTTCTCGACAGTGTCGACCCGTTAGAGAATTTCTCGGACTGTGATTTCCGGGACAGAGCCCTCGCCATTGTATTCTTTCATTTCAAATCAATTTTCGCTTTATCTGTTATTAGGTGAGTATATTTTGGACCACACAACTCAAGCCGATAAGGCATCTTTATACTAAGAATTTGCTCTAATGTGAATCTCCGTGTGTTCTCACCTGGGGTCGATAATATACATATACGAGCAGTACCCGGCGTGCCTACGGCACGCCCAGCACCGCTCGGCCCTCCGGGCTGGTGGCCCTGGCGGGCAGCGTCTCGAGATGTGATTATTAGCTGTCCGTAATTATATGTTTTGAAAAAAATATTTTTTTGAATAATGAATATTGATCAAAGAAAGATGAAAAATATCAGTAAATGCTTTATAAATACTTTATTAGAGCATGCAACCATTTCTCTCGAAGAAGAAATTAATTTATATACTAAAATTTAAAGAATTTATATATTTGTCTACTAATATTTTTCGACTTTTTTAATAATACATTTCAATATTTAAATTTATCTAAAAAGTGTTCTAAATTAAATATATATAATAATTTTAAAATTAATTTATCTACTAAAATTTCAAATGAGCCGCGCAGTAATAAATTAAGAATTAATCTCATTATCCCATCAAATCATATCTCATTAAAACTTATATTATTAATTAAATATATATAATATATAATATATATATATATATATATATTTTAAAAATTAATTTGTCTACTAAAATTTTAAGAATTTATATTTTTCTTAAATTCAAAAAAAAAAAAAAATTTCGCGGTATGAATTATTTCCAAAAAATTAAATATATATTAATATATAATATATTTTAAAATTAATAAATTTGTCTACTAAAATTTCAAATGAGACATGCCGTAAATCCAATATTCTAAGCTATACCTATAAGAGGAATATATTAATATATAGAGATATTAAAGATATAATAAATATAGAGAATAGAGATGTTTTATTTGATAAATTTGACAATCTAGCAACTGTCATTGAATATTAGTTGCTTTTTCTCCCACATGTTCACCTGACAGCGCCACGGTGTACTGTCTGACAAGGGCTTTTATATATAAGATACATACATATATAACATCTATAAAATGTTCACTTTTAAATCATCCATACATAATCGCGCTTTTCGGGCTGATTCAAATCGTATTCATATTCCGAATCACCAGTCCGAGGTGGTGAATAGGTCATTCAGTGTCACTGCTGCCCGACTGTGGAATTCATTACCTTCATTCACCCGTTCATCTTTATCATCACTTATATTCCATTGTGGTCTCTTGGCATGTATTCGCGGGGGCGGGTTTCGGGAGTGAGCGTCTCTTATTTGGCGTCTCTCTTTTATGGTGTATCTTTTCCCCCCTGCTGGCTCTCTCACTTTCCTTTCGCTGGAGCTTTCTTTTTCGCACACACTTGTTTTTATTTTTCTCCTCTTTGTTTTATGTTAATTATTCTTTTTTACTGCTCATATGAGGCAAACTGCCTCAGAGCATTGTGTAAAGTTAAATTGTAAGAATTATGAATGAATAAATAAATAAAATAAATAAACTAATGCACCTAACCCATTTCTGACCACTCAACGCCGGAGTCATTTACGTATCTAAAAGGTAATTTACAATTGGATGACATTTAAACGACATACATTGTGTGACATTTCTGGTTTGACATGCAATTTCACTTTTATTTCTAAACATTTGTTTGATAAATAATAGATAGGTATATGACCAAGAAGATTTAAAATTAAAAAGATTTCTTGTCGTGACCAGAAGAGTTGTTTAATCTTATAAGAAATAAATCAAAATATGAATATTATTTAATCTAAGTTTTATAATAAAGTATTTCTCTTCACTATGAAAAAATTTTCATTCTACCATGTTCAAAAAAAGGTAAATATTCTAATTAAATCTCAATTTATTGAATTTTAATTCTCTAATTTAACAAAAAGATATTTATAATTATAATCGTTAAGAAATATTTGATGTTCTCAATTTTTATTTGATAAAAAAGCTTTAAGAAATCATGGTAAAAAATAAATTTTAAATTAGGTATTGATTATTTTTAGAAAAATAACAAGAGATAATTAAATGTACCCATGTTTTGATTTTAACCACAAACCAATGAGCTCTTAGTCTCAATATTTATACATATATATATATATATATATATATATATATATATATATATATGAAGTGTGGCTATCTATATCAGTGATGTTCAACCTGGGGCACGCGGACCGAATGCGGCCCAACACTGCCCGACATAATTATAAACTTCCTTGAAACATTAAGATTTTTATGTACTTACTGGAAACATATCAGATACAATCTGATATTTTTTTTTCTAAAATAAAAAGAAATTGGAAAATCATCTCAAAAGTTTTCGAAGAATAAATGGGGAGATTTTCAATTTTTAATATGAAAAAATATATCAAGATTTCGGAAAAAATAATCGCAATTCTGGCATATTTTGATTCCATTTTTATTAGATATAAATATTTTTGCTGCAAACTTTCTGATTGAATATATTTTTAATCAGAGAGTGAACTTATAGAAAAATTTAAAAATGTCTTTATTAAAATTTTATACAAAAATTATCTAACCAGAAACAAATATTCCTGGCTTCACAATACTTATTCACTTTTTGGAAATATGAATTTATATATAGTAGGTACCTAATGCTATTTTCAGGAATAAAATTTACTAAAAACAAAGTTATAAGCTCAGTTTTCAGATAAAAAATAATGAAGTTTCGAATATTTAAAAACAATTCTTCAGCTCATATTTAGATTTTCTAAAATATTTATTATAAAACTTTTGAAAGAAAAGAACTCATATTGTGCTATGACATTTTCGGTTCTGTCATGGTGGATTACATTATTCTACATTATAACCATTCTTTTTTTATTGAGAAATATCAATAGAATTAGTATATTTTAATATGCGGCCCGAAGCATTTGTTTTTTCATCAAATGCGGTCCGTGTAAGCCAAAAGGTTAAACACCCCTCCTTTAGTAGTTGAGTTGTTTATCGAAAAAGAAGTTCAAGCTCAAACCATCTATAGTAGATAGCAGATTTTTGTAAGGAAAATCTCTTCAAAATGGACTACGTTTCGACATATATTTCTCAAATTTGGGTGGCAGCTTAAAAAACTTAAGACTGGTTTACAATATGAGTTATTAAATGTTAATTTTAGTTAAGTATTTAAAAAAGTAGTTGAAATCGAAATATTAATATTGAGATAATTTATTTTTTTAACTGTGAATTAAGTATATAAATAAAGAATGGGTAGAATAAAGAAAATTCAAAAAAAGAATTGAAAAAAATATCAGCTGAAAGACGCATGGGAGCCCGCAGAATCACTGGAGAGCCCTCAAAGGGTGAGTCCTTCTTGAAAGCGTTGATTTTGGCCTGACGATGACGGGGTTCACAAATCACGTCGCATGGGCTCAAAGGGGCTTTGGGGCATGGTGGGGAGTTTTTGGACCCTGTAATAGAGAGGACTAGTTATTGTACAAGTACCTGATAGTTAAAAGGGAAATCCTAGAAGTATCGAATTGAAATATTTTTCCAATTCGAGCAAACAGGTCGGAGCTTGTTTACGAGCAAGTGTGAGCTTGTTGTAGAACCTCTCGCATTATAAAATTAAATATATTCTAATTCCTATATTATAAACTCTTACTAAATATGTGTATTAAAAGAAATTCCTTTTTAATATATGCTTTCTCTACTTACTATATTCTAATCAAGCATTTTATATTGTATACGAATAAATGAAATTTAAATCTTGGTATAAAAACTAATTTGAATAAAAATCAATATAATTATTATTATAATTACTGAATCCGAGCTGTTATGTATGATTTTCTTACATGTCAGAAGAGTTATATTCACCCTCTCGGGAATGTAATATCATCAATAGCAGGGATAGAAAGGTGGGAAAAAAGTGGCCAAGCTAAGGTTTGGGGATTTTTTAAACGGAATTGAAATCGACATATAGACATCAAAATTAGTGGATATATACTTCAACTATTTTCGTACTTAAAATAAATTTTCAATCACATTAGGAATAAGTTAAGCACCTGAAAAAATTAAATTTACACGACATGGTCTGGCAAAGTGGCCACTTAAATTTTAAGTCAAAAATTAGTTGTAAAAATCGGTTTAAGCTTAGAAAATAATTAAATTAAACTAGAGATCATTTAATTTAATTTAATTTATAATTGTCTTTGGACGTTGCCTTGTTGGGGATGCACCCCTGGGGTAAAGAAAAATAATTTTCAACTTTTTGCTTGAGATCGATTGGGAAGGTGTTTGAATATTGTTTAAAAAATAATGTATTTTATTTTTAGAAAACTTACAAAAATTCACATTTGCCAAAATAACTTGAAAAAAAAATTAATTCTTTATAAGACGCTATTGAAGAACTATAAATGATCGCCAAAGCAGGATTTTCTAGTTAAGTACCACCTTTTCAAAACAATTTCCTTGAAAAAATGTAAGTGATTTGGTCTAATACACAAACTTCCCTTACAACAGGAGGATCAAAAACCGCAAAAATTGTAATAACTTAGAAAGACGGACGTTAAGCGGATCGTCCTTCTCAAAGTGACTGATAACATAAAGTGGAACAAGTTACGGTCGTTCCCCGTGCGATACGGCACCTCTAAGGCCCTCTAAGCCCCTGTGACCACTTTTCCCGGCTCTCCGCGCAATTTTTCTGCAGTCGCCTTAGAGTGTAAACCTGCTAAATCCATTTTTTATCATATTTGACATATTAATACCGTTTGAAAGAAAAAGAGATGCACCATCGTCCAAGTAAAATTGCTACTTAAAATTAAGATCGTAAGTTGTAGAAAAAAACTGTGAAAAATAGTTTTTTTCCATAACAACAATATTAAATTTTGTTTGTTTTTCTCTGCCCTGTAAAATTTCCTTGTTTTGAGTTGGGAGATTTACATCGTAAGGCGATGATATTGTGTATAGAAACGTGTGAAAGAATAATAAAATAATTTTCATCTATGTTTTTTTTTCTATGTGCCTAGATTCAGATACCCAATATAACTTAAGAACGAAAAGTTGTAGAAAGTTCGTTCTTGTGCTAAAATGCTTATATTTCTAATGTGGAGAACTGTTTAGATTTTGGGCTTTTTACTTTAGAAATTCTGGTTCAAAAATGCAGAAAACAATTTTTTGAATGATTTGATTGAGATTTTAAGACTTATAATAAGTACTTATAATAAAGGCATAAATGAAGAATTTATTTTTAAGTTCATTATTTATTACTTATAAAATGGCGCCTCTAAGGACAAATAAGTTTTCCTTTTTTTTTATTATTAAATAAATGTGTGTGACATGCAATTTCACATTTTTTTCTAATTTTTTGTTCGATGCGGTTTTTCTTCTTTCTACCCTATATTGAAAAGTCAGTGTATTTCGATTTTCTTTTAATTAATAAAAATCCCGACTTGATATTTTTTTTATCCCTTTTAAAAGTCAAACTTCTACTTTTTTCCTGCCACCCTGTCTCATATAATAAATAGTCTCATGATAGTGATATGTCCCTTCTCTTTTATAGTAGGTACTTATCTATTAAATATTCTCTTTTCTTTAAATTATTAAAACTAGAGGGATTTGTACTATATTTCTCTTTTCGAGTCTCTGAAATGTTTAGACATGAAATCTGAACAGAAAAATACATATTATTTATAATGTTGTTTGAACGTCTGCATCACATTTCCTAGAACGAATTAGGAACGTGGAACGTTAACGGTGGGTCTGGCTTTAGAGGTATTATATTTATCATTCATGATTTGTGGATTTTTTTCATTCCCAATTCTATTTTTTGCTTCATATCTACCCATTAGGCAAATCAATTTTTACTTAACAAATCA
This sequence comes from Forficula auricularia, assembly GCA_024734495.1. Lineage (NCBI taxonomy): Eukaryota > Metazoa > Arthropoda > Insecta > Dermaptera > Forficulidae > Forficula > Forficula auricularia. The sequence continues at coordinate 530,059 of JALMQS010000146.1, forward strand.
TAATAAATAATTATTTTGAAATTTAAAAAAAATACATACATTATTAGAATTTCCTAAAAATAGTGTAGAATTAAATAATCATTAATTTTATTTCATCAATTGTTTTCTGAGAAGCTTGAGAAAGAATAGAAAAAGCTACTTTCTATATGATACAATGCCAATGGAGAAATGAAAACATGCTGATATGATAGAAATTAGAAGGTTCTATTTGCCACTAATTGAAAATCAAGGAGAGTGTCCATTGCTTGGTCTGAAATGTAATAAATACGTTTGCTTACATGCTGATATTGATAATCTTTAGGAGAAATTTTGAGATCCTTCTCTGCTTGATACAAAAATCGGTTGTCTGTAAAGTCGGTTTACTGACGATAGTTGAACGTGACAACGTCATAAGAAAATACTGATGGAATGGTATTTTCTTATGACGTTGTCACGTTCAACTATCGTCAGTAAACCGACTTTACAGACAACCGATTTTTTTCATAAAATTCTTCGTTCAGAAAATCATTTTAAATTTACAAAATACTTGAATAAAATTTATTGTTTAAATTTCTACTCGACTGTTAAAATTTAATTTTTGATTTTATTATTTTATAATAATAAATTTTGTATTGACATTATTTCTTTCAGCAAGTAAACTGAATAAAAGTTGTTGTTCAATTAGTTACTTAATTATTTTTGCAAATTTAATTGTAATTTGTTGTAAAAAAGTAATAATTTTGAATAATTTATTATAAGAATAAACTGTGATTAAATTATTGTTCATAAATCTTAAATTTAAAATTTAAAATTTGGAAACATCATTAAAATTTTTGTAACTGTAGCTTTTAAAAAGCCCGCCTCAATCTTTGTCGCTCGTTCCGCGCTCTCGCTTGCACTTCAAGCCTTAAATGGAACGCCTCAGAGCGAGGTAACGCCGCATGAGTCATGTTTTTTCGTGCGTGCAGCCGGCTCCATCGAATTATAAGACGTTGTCACGTCAAAAATTATAAGTATACTTACCGATATTCCTACATATAAGTGAATATATACCGTGTGAGTTTTTTATCTTGAGACAGTCTCATAACTCAAAAACATTATATGAAAAAAGTTTCAAATAAAAGTTTATTTATATCATGGGGGAAACTAGACTATCCTATTGCTTGCCACCTAGACAAGCTTTCAAGGGTATTTAAATGTCAAGTTCTGTTTTTTAAATAGAACCTTATATTTTTCTATACATTTTCTGAATCTACAAAAAAAACTGAGCAACTTTTATTAGAACTATTTTTTTATACGACATCAAATAATAAAAAAATATTAAATCAATTAGATCTCAAAAAAGATCCTAATAATTATTTTTAATAATCATTCAATTTAATTATCAAATAATAATGATTAAATATTTAATTATTAAATATATAATATAATAATTTAATAATTTTGCGACACTGTTCTGTGACATTCCAGAGTGTATCGCAAGTCTTCTGGATGAATTCCAGTTCTAATTTCGTTATTTTGGTCTCTGTTCCAGTTTCTTCGTAGCCTTTAAATTTCTTTTTTTTAAACAGATTTACAACACGATAAAATGAAGCTTGGAAGGGTGTATTCCTATCAGGAAAAGCTCGGCATCAATTTCAATGGCAGCCACATAATACTTCTTCCACATTCACCCCATATATTAAGACCATTTCAATTCTGTCTTTTATAAAAAATGCTCCATTTACATATTATGGTAATACAATATAACATTTATACTAATCTACTGGATTGACACGAGAAATATACTTTTTCAAACTCAAGAATTTTAAATAGTTCTCTTAAGTAGAAAATAATCTCTTAAATCTGTATACCTATAAGTATAATGAAGTTTTAATATGTTGAATTGAAGCAACGCATATCATTATAAACACTTATTTTCATTGTTGTGACTTTTCGATTTAATAAATATTTATTTAATCATTGTTATTTGATAATTAAGTTGAATGATTGTTAAAAATAATTAACAGAATTTTTTTGAGATATAATTGATTTAATATTTTTAATTATTTGATGTCGTATAAAAAATAGTTCTAATAAAAGTTGTTCAGTTTTTTTTGTAGATTCAGAATATGTACAGAAACATATAGATTTATATTTGAAAAACAAAACACTGACCTCAAAATACCCTTGAAAGCTTGTTCTAGGTATCTAGTATCTAGGTCAACAAACAATAGCGTAGTTTAGTTTCCCTTGATAAAAAATAAACTTTTATTTGAAACTTTTTTTTCATATAATGCACTGTTTTTGAGTTAAGACTGTCTCAAGATAAAAAACTCACCCGGTATATATAAGATATTGTGTTGCTTTGTATACATTTCGTAAAGCAACTTGTTTTTTGGTTTTTCTAATTCTAATTTTTTTTTAATTCCATTGGTAAAGGGTGAAATTTTTCTGTAATTGTTTGGTATTTTAATAAACGTTTGAAAAATTTGTTTTCATGAAATCTCATGATTTATATTAAGGCTTTGTCTGTTGATCAAAATTCCCCCAACTTTTAGATTTACGCGTTTCAAGTAAAGTTATGAAAGAATACACCTTGAATGAAATTGCTCTTTGTTTGTCTGATATTTTCTATCTGTCCGCACAAATTCTGTTCACAATAGGCTTATGCCTAACAGCTGGAGGTATTATGAAAATTTCATATTTGGATCGGATGTTTTCTATCTTAAATTATGGGCTAGAAAACAATTTGATATTTTGCCGTGAGGAGGGGGGGGGATACCTTCTAACTATTAGTTCTACGAAAAATTCCGTTAGAAGCAAAGTTGTAGAGAATGCGATTCTGTTTAAACGTTTTTTTACTTGCGGCAATCACCAGAGGATATAATAAGACATCAGGCATCTGTATTCTTTTCTTTTCATGTTCATTGTAAAATTTCGATGATGAATTATTCGAATGTTTTTATATATGTGCGATGGATTTGTTTTTCAGGATTTTCAATAAAATTTTTGGGGTGCTTGGGTTCGATTCCAGGGGAAACGAAAACGTATCTTTAAATAATATTTTATATTAATCAAAGGAATGAAATAAATAGTCTTGAAACAGCTTATAGCCCCCCAAAATTAAACTAAATAAGTATATGGATCATTATCCTCTTCTTTTAGACTCTCATTTTATTTAAATATTGACTCGGTACGCTCAGCGAGCTTTGCTACCGGAGTTCTATGTATATTCACTCAGTTTTCACTTTTCCCCTGGTATAGCCTAGTATCTAATAGCTAGCTATCGTTGTCACTTTAATTTTATTTATTTAGTAGCTATATTAATATAAATATTTAATATTAATTTTAATTGCAGTTAAAACACATGAAGCTATTAACAAATGAGAAATGTAAAGTTGATAGTGAGACAAAGTTGATTACGTTAGTTCAACATGAACCAGCATTGTAGATATATCAGATAATTTTGAATATGGTTGTGTATTCTTCACATATAATATAAGAAATTATTAATATAAAAGTCGCCATTTCATATCATTAAAATACTTTATGAATTATAAGAATTTGAATGAAGGCTGAATAGACTTTCAAATACAAAAATAATTTTTAAGAAAAAATAAAAACCGACTTCAAAAAATTAAATGCAACAAATAAAATACACTAAAAGGTATAAAATAATTATTATCTTATTTAGTTACAACTAAACGACGAAATATTAACATGAAATTTCTTTTTATAGTCGGTGCCAAACAAACTATACCTATAAGCGAGCGTACCCACCAAACGTACTAAGGCCTGGTTGTATGTCGCAAGTAAATGCTTTTTACCACTAACCAAGGTAGATGGTAAATGGAGCCACTGGGATGGCCAATCAGATGACAGGTACATTCAGTGGCTGTCATCTGATTGGCCATCCCAGTGGTTCCATTTACCATCTACCTTGGTTAGTGGTAAAAAGCATTTACTTTGCGACATACAACCGGGCCTAAGTAAGATCCGTCGAGTGCGATTCATAAAAGGTATATGTTTGGCACCAACTTCAAAAAGTAATTTCATGTTAATATTTCGTCGTTTAGTTGTAACTAAATAAGATAATAATTATTTTATACCTTTTAGTGTATTTTATTTGTTGCATTTAATTTTTTGAAGTCGGTTTTTATTTTTTCTTAAAAAATTATTTTTATTTTTCTCTTTTTAGTGATGTTATTAATAGTGATCATATCATCAGAACTTGACCAAATTAATATGACACCATCCCTAAGACACCCCCTTTCGGATAAAAAAAGAACCATCGAAATCGGTTCATAAACAAAGAGGTTAGATCTAAACAAACCTAATAAAAAAGGTCTAATACCTATGAAAAAAAACGAAAAAAAAATGGGACCAATCGGAAGCTAGACTGGACCCAATGCAAAATTTTTTTCAAAATCGGTTGACAATTAGCGAGATATGAGGTAACAGGCACAAAAAAAAAATTCGAGTCGAATAGAGAACCTCCTCCTTTTTTGAAGTCGGTTAAAAAAGTCTAATTTAACCTGATACCATACAACTATAAAACTAAAAATGTAGAGTGTTCAGCAAAAAATTTAGGTGATTGAGAAAAACGGATGCCATATTCGTTATCAGCACATCTGAATACACATTGATCACTTAGTTTTATTTAAAGGAAAATTTCATTGTTTATCAGTGTTATTAGTGTATCCGCTCACACCCTGAAATTCTTCTTTCTAATATACTACTTATTTTATATTTTAATCAATAGGTAATCTTAATTAAAGTGTATTTTACTTAAAAAATACTTACTTTACTTTACTTACAAATTATTAATAATACTAGCCTTGTGGCTTTTTGAAGAAGGTGAAGCTAGTTTTTATCTTGCGGCATCTTTTTCTTAAAGCACCAAATGCATTGGCCTAGTTAATTTATCAATTTCTACCTGCAATTAGATGATAAATATTTTAACCCGATTCAAAAGATAGTTAAATATCATTTTTTTTAAGATGAGCCGGAAAAGATGTCAAATGTAATTTAATTAATGAACAAATTAGCTTATAATATACATTAGTACGTTACTAAATTTTGTGTACGCTCTAGCTCAAAAACTAGTGTGAATATCAAAACGAAATTTCACATTTGAAATCGAACTAAAAATTAAGTGGGGGTCAAAAAATTTAAAATTATAAAGTTTTCAAAATAAAAAACTTAAATTTACTGTAAAATGAATCTATAATAACAAAAGAGAGTTATTATTTTTATTGGGGGCCAAAATTGGGTGGGGGGGGGTTGAAAAATATCAATTTAAGTCCTAGACCCTTTGATCGAATTGTAAGAAATTTCTCATAAGCATCCTAACCTCCTTATAAAAATAATCCCTATGTGAAATTGATAGTGCCCAAAAGAGGGGGAAGGGGGGGGGGGATTTTCAAACATAAATCGAAGAAAGCTGATATTTATAAGAGAATAGTTTCATAATAAAAAGGAGATATTATTAATTGCTAATGGGCCCAAAATTAAGTAGGGATGGTTCTTTCGTAACTAATTATAAATTATTTTAATTCAATATTAAATATAAGAGAGGGCCAAGGTCTATGGTAAAGTCATGTGGATGGCCACATCAGTTTTTTTTTTTTAATGATATTGATGTGAGAAGGAGATACACCAAAAAGGTGCATCCCCTAAAGGCCTGGCCTGGCCCCTTCATCGTGAAAAGTGAAGAAGAAGAAGAGGGGATTTTACGGGATGGTTAGGAGTTGTGAAATTAACCTAAGAAGATGTCCTCCTAAGAAGGAGGATCAAAAGTATTAATGATATTATGGAAATTCTACGTTAATAGTTAAATATATGTATAATAATTTTTAAAATATTATACATTTAATTTCAAATTAAGTTTTGTAAAATACCCATCAATATTTAAGTTTTCATTTAATATCTATATATCTAGGGGCTGTTCTTGGACCAAACAACTGAAGCACCTTGGTAATAGGAATGTCGAAATAGTTATATCAAAACTTGTTAACTGTATTTTCCTTATAGACTAAATTTGATATTATAGGCATATAATTATTTGTGAGGAAACTATAAGATCAACAACAATCTGTACAATTGTCTATTTTTCAAAATATTGTTTTTCTTTCCGTGTTATTTTATATACAATTCATAAAACAACTTTTTTTTTAATTTTTCCTTTTTGAAAAAAAAATTAATATGTGCTTACAGAAAAAGCGGAAAGTGAAATATTGAAAATTTCACGAGAATTTAGTTCTTGACCTCTTTTCAAATTTATAATTCATTTTTAAAATAAAAAAAAAAAATTTCCCTCTCTTTTTTTGTTTTTTAATTTGAATAAAATTTCCACCCAAGTTCAAAATGACAAATTATTATATGAGTTTGAATGTGACACTTTTTTCCTGGCAACTTTAAATTATTTTTGTTTTGAATAGCAAACTTTCTAATTAACTAATTTATATTTTAATTAAATAGAAGTTATAAAATGGAACATTATTTTTTCATAAGACATATTAAGTTATGACAATACTTGATGAATTTCCATAATAACACAGCTGTTCTTCCTAGTTTTATGATCCTTTCAAAAAGACACATCATATTCTTAAGATTAAAGTGATGAAGATATCCCATTTCGCTTAATAGCTCTCTCGCGGGGAATAAAAACTATCAAATTAAAATTAACATTTCTGACTCTAAATTAATCTGAAATAGGGAGATTATCTAAATAAGATATTAAAAGTTATTATTATCATTTCCGTCCATAATTATGTATTAATTTGAAAGTTTATAATATGAAAATAAAGACAAGTTTTTATGTGTGACTTTTTTATTTATGAGCCAACGTTTCAAAGTCGGCAAAGTCGACGAAACGTTCGATGATAATTAAAAATTCACACATAAAAACTTGTCCTTATTTTCATATTATAAACTTTCAAATTAATAGTTATATTATAGAGGAGTAGAAATTAAATACCTAGTTGATATTATAATTACTCTCTTCTTCTCCAATACAATATTTATACAATTATTTCTTATTATTCGGTAGGCCAGCAAACCCTGCAACTGGGAGGCGGTAATATTGAATAAACTCCGATTTTTTCATTTAGTTTAAAATTGTCTGAAACGTGAAGAAAAATCATTTTCAATCATATATATGTGTGTGTGTGGTTGGATTCTGATACTCACGTAAGAAGAAAAAACACAGAAAATAGAAGGCCGTAGAAAGTTTTTTCTGATAACAAAATATTTATGTTTTCGATTCGGATACGTGATTAGATTTTTGGCTCTCTAGCTTTTGAACTTCTGTCATGGTATATCTATATATATATAAAATTCTTTGCCCGATACACTCACTCACTCATCATCAAAACAGCCAGAACCACTGGACATATAAACATGAAATTTGAAGAGGATATTACATCTATGCCATAGGGGCTCACTAAGAAAGGATTTTTCGAAATTCGACCCCTAAATGGTCAAAGGGGGCAAAGTGTGTTTTCACTGATTATGCGATATCTCTTAAGGACGATAAAATATCTACTTGCTTTTTACTTATAACAAATACTAAATTAAAATATCTAAAAACTAATTTCTTTCCGGGCAGTACCGGCATATGATTATTAGGTCTGTAATATATATTTGTAATATTTTGCCCCATCTTTCGCCCCCACGCACTCATTTTGGCTATTGATTTTTACAGCATACATTTTATATAGTCTTAAGACACTAACATTAAAAAATTTGATCTATATCGGAGAGAGTATTAATTTTTTGCCCCACTCACATTTTGGGAGGTTGAAATTATTTTTTAGATATTTGCAAATAAATAACTCTCAGTTTTCTAAAGAGTAAACATCAATAGCCAAAATGAGTGCGTGGGGGCGAAAGAGGGGCAAAATATTACAAATATATATTACAAACCTAATAATCACATGCCGAGACGCTGCCCGCCAGGGCCACATGCCCGGAGGGCCGAGCTGTAGAGGGCGTGCCGAAGGCATCCCTGGAGCAGCTCGTACATATATATAAGGAATTAATCCCCTCGTGAAATAAGCTAACTAAATCCAGTGGAAGGTATTGAGAAACTATTCCTGTGAAAAATTTCCCCAGAAAAATTACAATGGAGAGGATACTCTGTACTTCTAAAATTCCATATCTATAGGGTTGGTGAGACGGAGTGTGATCGAAAGTGGGTAGAGAGAGTCTAGAAGCTAGTCGAAATTATTTTTAATTTTTTTTTATTATTTAAGTATTTTACATACTTTGATATTCTTTAAGTGAACAATTACATAACTATCGATTTAAATAAAAAATGAGGCGGATTAAAAAAAATAAAATTTAATCATTTTCATTCCAACAAGCAATGTAAGCCTAAATGTAATATTAAATTTAAAAAGAGATATGAATAAGTATTTCTTTTGGAGTCCGAAATAAGGGGACGATAATTATCGCTATAAGTCATAAACCTTTTGATCGAATTGTGTAAAATGTCTCATATGTACCTACCCATTATGATCTTAGAGAAAGCTTTTTCTATTGAGAATGGGGGAGGGTGGGAGAAAATTTTTTAAAAGCAAAGAACACGAGGGGTGAACTCCGATTGGAATTAGGTGTACACGTCTTTGGAATTATTTTGGAATTCATTAGATAATGCCCCTACATCTGTTGATCCTTCTACCAAATGAAAGTGGAAGTGGAAGTAGGTGTACACGATATTAGGTCGCGGTTCACTCCTCGAAAGAACACCTTATAGGACGAGGAGGGTGCTTACTTCATTAGGTTTTTAAAATGTTTATTAAAATTAAGGTGACCAACTATATTCATTTACTGAGTTTTGTACTCTTTTTTCGCAAACCGTACTCTTTTCAAATCCTGTACTCTGAAAGTACTCATTTGTATAATTTTATACTCATTTGTATTTCTAAAACAAGAAGTTTCTTCAGCAGTCGAATTTGTAATGAAGGAAGTAAAAGATATTGTTATTAATGACAATTTTCTCTTTGAAGAAATTCGAAGAGTAAATTTATATTTAAATGAAGAAAAATTGAAGAAATGGAACGATGAGAAAATAGAACTTGACAAAAGATGGGTAGAAATCTTTCGGCATTTTAGAGTAGAACATATCCCACATGAAAATTTAAAAGTTTTAATAGAAATTTCCTTATGTTGTCCAGGCACTAATGCTGCTGTTGAAAGGGTATTTTCACTAGGGAATGATTATTGGAGCAGTGAGAAGTCGCAACTTTCTGTAAAAACATTATCTGCCGTCTTAACAGTCAAATTTAATATGCAAAATGAAAGTTGTTCGGATGTGGCTACATTATTAGACGAACATCCTCATTTAGCAAAAAAATCCACTCCGAAGAAAAATATGTTTTTAAAAGAAAATAAAGTTTTTATCGTTTTTTCTTCTTTTTTTCACCTATGAAATACTTGCAAAGTGTACTCTTTTTGAACAAAAAATAGTTGGTCACCTTAGTAAAATATAAGATAGTTCAAAATGATAACAGTTTAAATGGAAGTACAAATAAATTCAATAAAAATATGACATGGTTGTGGTTGTGAAACACTTACTCATCGTCCATCTCCTAATGTTGAAATCGGATTCTTAGGCTATAGTAGCCAATAAGATCACTTAACTAACACTCCAGTTTATAATTTTGTTTTCCAGACAAACACTATTACGTACGAAATTAAAGGCACACGATTATTAAAAATATCATATTAAAATTAACTACTAAAATACTAAGAGCCGCATCATTTAGATTTAGAAGACTAAGCAAGCAATACTTAATCTGGACTTATTAATACAAATAAGGGTTTTATTTGAACATTTTATACTAAGACACAAAATTATTTTTAAGAAACAAAATGCAAATATTTTCTACATGATTAAAAAATGACTTTGAGAATTTTTAATTAAAAAGTCTCTTAACTAAAACTTTGTAACAAAGCTAGTTTTAAAATTTGGTGAAATTCGGATGCAGTCTGCAAAAATGGTGCTAATGATTTATTTTTTTCAATTATTTTTATAACATCTTATTCTCTTAGAAATGAATTTTTTGAATATATGATCAAATCGTATTTTATTTTACAATAAACTATCTAATCTCCCCTTAAAATCTTTAACACTCAATTAGAATTGAAGTAATTTGAATGCTCCATTTCAATCTTGAGATTAAATATGTTAAAATGGTAACAATCCATTTTCGCACATTGTTGAACAAAGAATCGAATTTAGAAGTATGTTTTTTTTATGCATAGTAGAGTTAATAAATCTTAAATCTGAACTTTTTCATAATTTATTAATTTAATACCTTAAAAATAGAAAAGAGATTAACCAGACAAGCCAAATATAGAATAAATTTCGTAAAAATTAGTTTATTTTTCATATTTAAAGAGAAGCTGGCTTAAGCCGGGATTATCTAAAGTCATTCGTGGTATATGAGCTTTAAGGCCCAGTTCTGAATATAGTCAGGGGAGTGAGATTAGCCAGGGTCCAAACACCCTCATATAACAAAATAGAACATTATGATTGGCGATGGACCTTAGAAGGGATAGAAAACAGAGAATCGTATGAAACGTCGTCTCCACCCACCGAGGAGACACTATTGAAAAGGCATAAAAGGGCCAACACGGAGAAATAGAGGAACTTTTACTATATCCATCTCTCTATATTATACCTCTCTCTATATTATACCTCTCTATATTATACCTCTCTATATTATACCTCTACCTATATTATTCTCTTACATTACGGCTCTCTTACGCTACATCTCTCTTACATTACACTCTCCATATTATACACTCTCTATTACTCTATCCATCTTACACTCTATATTATTCTCTCCATATTACGCTCTCTATTACTTTATCCAGCTCTCTATCTATATTCTCTCTTACACTACATCGCTATTCTTCCAATATTCACGGCGCCTACATCAACTCGATATCACGAGTATATTTCTTCTTCCTGGAGTCGTTTTTGCGGGCATTTTCATTCATCCACTTGCTAGCCCCTCCATTGGCACTTCTATCATTAGCACGATAGCTAATTGAATAGCACGGACAAGAATATCTGTCCGGCTCTCGTGAAGACACCACGGAAGCTTATCAAAAAGGCGAGACTCCAGGCCCGGGGTTACATACTCTTCGACGTGGCAGTCTACGGAACCTGAGCGAGAGGTGGCCACGGCACAGCTAGCGCTGTTTGAATTATTCCGAACCAGCCAGCGCACTTCAAGAGCAAACGTAATCAATCACAATTTCTTTGAACGATCTCCGTTCACCCTTTTGAAGCCATCAAATTATTTAAATTCTTTTTCTGACTCGTTAAATTCACCAAGGACCTTAATAAATTATATATTATAAATTAAATTCTTGATTATCTGTTGCTGTTAAGAAAATTTCCCATTCTCCTTTGCGGCTAGAATTCAGTCAATTATTTTTATTTGTTTGCCTATTTAAAATTGTTTTTTTTTTATTATTTTTTTTGTAAATTCATTGCATCAGATTAACTTCAGTAAAAGTAGAATTTGAAACATAAGAGTAAATTCAGTAGTTTATCAAACTAGTACAACGAGATACACTGAGTTACACCACCACCTCCACGTCTATAAAGGTTAGTATTCTCACACTCAGGAATATTCCCCTTTAAAAGTACCCCTAAACAGAACCAGAATTTCCCAGACCCCTCCAACCACGTACCCTCCCTAACCCCATTGCAATGTAAAAACATAGTAAAAACATAATAACCCCAAAAGCTAAAGAAAAATATGAATTGCAAGACGCTCAAAGCGTGGATTAATTATTCTATTAATTAAAATTGTTTAAAAAAATAAAGTAAAAAAAGATTTTTTGGTCCAATCCCATGGAATTTGTTAAAAAATTGATATCTAAAAGTTCATGTTAAATTTACTTTCATTTATCTTTTACTGATAACTTTTCCTTTTTTTAAATAAAAATATTCTTTTATATTTTCTGTTTTAGAGAATCGAGCCCACCTAGAGAAATGCATTAAAGATAATCGGAAATAAAAACGACATTTTATTCATTTGTGTGGCGGAAATCGACCAATGCAGCCATTCTTCCAAAGGTAAGAGCAAATCGACTAAGCTCTAATTAATTTCGATACATCATTAATAAAATTTAATTAGTATAAGTCATATTAATATTTTGACATCATATTATACTCAAAACAGCCAACTCTCAGCATGAAAGGTTTATATTTTATCGAAAATAGTTAAATAAAAAAAAGGTCAATCTTTTGGTTAATATATCAACAAACTAGTTAATCATTATAGTTCTTAATTTCAATGTTTCTCCATCCGATCGGCTATTTGAACCGGGCATTGCGGTTAGTTTTTACACTTATAGACTTCTGTGGGCCTACTGATTATGTCTAGTACAATATTTAGTTGAGTTTGGTCTAAGGGCCTAGATTTTCATTTTTTGAATTTCCTCCCCATTTTAGGCGGTTAGTTTTTGAATGTTTAGTCTTCTGGGGGCCCACTGATTATGTATACACAATTTGGTTGAGTTTAGTCTAAGGGTCTAGATTTTCATTTTTTGACCCTACCCCCCCCTAAATGATTATAAATGATTTTATTAAATATTAAATATAAGAGAGCGGCAGGTATGGTAAAGTCATTTGGATGGCCACATCCGTTTATTTCAATCAAATATTGAGACCACCCAACTGTTGTTCTACTCCAAAAGTGAGAAAAGAGAATTAAAGATTAAATTAGATTAATTCATCCCCTACTGTTATGTCATCAATTTATTCAAATATTTTATTTTTTTATTTGTTTGCTTTATAAGATTTACTGATTAATATTAAATATAATAAAAATTCATTTTTAATTCCTAACCTGATAGAAATTAAGACCCTCCTATTTCCGCAAGAATCCACTTTAATCATTTTTTTATTTTTCACCGAAAAAACTAAAATACCTGTTGATATTATACTTTTATTTCTTATCCATAAAATGACATAAGTTGAAAAAAAAGCATTTGAAGAAGAATCAATACCAATTTCAGTTTTTATAGATCTAATCATGTTCGAATCAGAAATGATTGTTCTATCCAATATAAATCAATTGTCTCTCAGACACAATCCATGAGATTCGATAAAGAAAAAAAAATAAAATAAACTTTTTTAACCCAATTTTATATATAAAACATGTTTTCTTTCTTTTATCTTCATTTTTTTATGAGTTATAGTATCTCACGTCGCTAAAGGAGTTAAAATTAAGAAACATTGTTATACATTTAAAAGGGGAGTGAGTACATTTGTAACAGTTTTATGAAAGAGATGAGGTATAAGCGTCAAAAATATATCGCCTTCTATCATGGCCAAAGTAAACTCATGAGATTTTATTTCTCTTCTCTCCTGAAGCCGGATTTGTTTTCGATTTGTTGATTCTGATGATCACGATAAATCAAGCTTATAGAAAGTTTGTTTTGGTGGCAAAAAAATAAATTTTAAAATCTTCCAGAAAATCTTATCATTTGTTTATCTTTATTTTCCCAATACTCATGAGTCCAAAAGAATATTCTAAATTCTATTTGTTTGTTGGACTGTGTTTTTGGTCAAATTTTTTTCTAACTCAAAAACCAATAATCATTTAAAACTAAATTTTATATTTTCACTACCCTAGTAGCGCAAAGTTCCAAACTACATATAGTAATTTAATTTGACATATTTAATTTAAGATATGGTAGTTTTATTAAAGGTGTTTTATTGAACCCAGTGATTCCATCTTTGGTTGATACCTCCTCCTTCATCTAATACATATGGTAATTACTTAAATAAGAGGAATAGTAGGGAATTGGACAAAATTAAAAACAGAGTTTTTTATTAAATGGGCCAGACGTTTCGTCGATTTATTTCGACTTCCTTAGTTGCCCATTTTATCGCTCTTTGTCAAAAAACAATTCCACTATCCAACAAAACATCATTAATCTTTTTGATTTTTTAATACATTCTTGGCATTACTCAACAATCTTGAACTTTTTCTCTTTCTTTAACAATTAAAAAATCAAAAAATTAAAAAAAAGTCCAGAAATAAATCATCTGAACTGTACTGCCTTCATCCAATCTTGAGATATTAATATATGAGTCCGTCTCCAAAGAAAACTTATAACGTAGTGTACTATTATATATATAATATATACCAAGTATAGATAATAATTATTATTGGTATATATAATTTATTTGTTTGAGACTATAGTTTCGATGGTTTGACCTTCATCATCAGTCTTTCTAATTAGAAATATTTTATCTGATATTTCTCATGGGTTCAATTGCCCTATGGGATTACCATAGATCGATTCTACTAGCCTTCAGCAGCAGTTGCCTTAAACCTAGAGATAGCTGGAAATTTCATTCAACTTAGCAAAAAACCTATTGTAAAATTCTGCTCAATTATTATCAAATATATTTTATTATTTCATTATTCGTGTCCATGATTAATAATTAAAGGAATCGTAGGGAGTTGGACAAGACTTTAAATTAAATTAAATACAAGTTTTGATTAAATATGCCATACGTTTCGTTGCTATTTTGCAACTTCTTCAGTGGCTCATTTATTAAACTTATTTGAAACGTATGGCATATTTAATCAAAACTTGTATTTAATTTAATTTAAAGTCTTGTCCAACTCCTACGATTCCTTTAATTATCAAATATGTTTACAATTAAATATTGAGGAAATACCTCAAATCAGGCGAAATTCTGAAAAATTTTACAGTTTTCAAAGCTCAAATACACTTACTAATTTTCAATCATATAATAAGAAAAAAAAGGATTACCCTGCCGAGCTTAAGGTGATGATAGAACCACAAGTATAAAAAATTCTATATTATTCAGTAATAAAAACAAACCTTTTCTTTCGATTTGTTCCCCACCTCGCTCTTTTACCCTCCTTTTCCACTGCTTCATTTTTTCTAGCTGGGTTGCCTGCCCTACAGGCGTTTTATACTATACACTTAAAAACATCAGGTAGGGTGCAACGGGACTCACATATTGAATAATTTGTAATCAAAATTCTTAATTGAAGAGACAGAGAAAATAAATTGATGTAACCTCCTCTTTTATTTTTAATATTAAATAAAATAATTTTAATCATCATCTGTGAGAAATTTGCTTCATGTATTATTTATGTATTCTTATCAAACATATATTATTTTTTAAATAATTAGTATTATACACAGAAACTTAGGATTCAATAAAACGACTGAGAGGGCCACTTTAATTTAATCAAATGGAAATTTTCAGGTCAATCAATCCGATTATCTAGTAGTTTGTAAAAAAAAATTAAACCATGTTGTAATCTGGGGGATGATACATTTTAAACATTAACCGAGGTCATATTAATAGTTGAAGTTTACTATTATTATTTAATGTTATTCTTCATGTATATAATTAAGGGAACATTATATTATTTCTTTTAATTACTCATATACGATTTAAAATATATTTTGAAATGTTCGATAAAAAACAATTCGTCATATATATGCAGGTTGGCCAGGCCTTATCTAAAGTATTATGGACATTATTTTAAATCAAAAAGGCATTTTATTCCCTTATATTTAATCTAGCATAGTAATTTATTAAGGTAAAAATCACTTCCAAAATTAATTTCCAAGTTGGATTTTTCAATGTCAAAAATCTTTTTTATTTTATATTATTGAAATTTATATTTAATTCGTTAGGTATTTTATAGCCAAAACTACAGAGACGCTAAGGGTAGGTGTAGGTTATGTCTATAAAATCACGTTTATTACTTTTAAACTAATAAAATCATTGAGTCAAATTTAATAAAGGGCAATAACTATTAAATGGGTATTATACAGCCAATTGACTCAATAAAATTTGAATAGTAAAATAAAAGTCAAAAAGTTTGTTCAAAAACATAGGCTATTTATATTATTCGCCCTCTTTTTTAACGGACATTATAGGAGAAAAACAAATATCTACGAGTATCTACCTAGGTACTATTGGAAATCGTAATATTTTGACATATAGAAAGATGGTCCCCATTAAGGAACAAATTTTTATTTCAGAATTCATTTTGGACGATTTATCATCTTATTATTTGTTTTATTATCAAATGTAAAACATAATAAACTTCTTTAAAAATTCCGGGTGAGCTGATTGAATTGATTGATTTTTTGCTTATTGTTTTTTTTTTATAGAAATTGATGAGAGAATGAGTTACACTAAAGAGCTGCATCCCCTAAAGGCCTCTTGTGCTTATAAATGTATATGAGAGGTGTAGAAAATTCATTTCAAGAATGTTTTTTTTTTCATTCTACGTGTCTGGATTACGACACTCACGATAAATAAAAAGTGTTAAGTCTTTAAATGTTTATTTAATCCCAAAATGTGTGTATTTGCAAAACGAATATTTGATTAGATTTTTAACTTTCTAGCTTAAGAACTTCCGGTTCCAAATAGCAGAAAACATATTTTAATTTTATAAATCTTCACGTGATGCCATGGAAAAACATGTTCAAAGAAGGTTGATTTTAAAGACATAATTAATTATAACACTATTTATTGAAAACAAAAACAAATAATACAATATAAATACTAATCATTGACAAATAGAAAGCATTTATCCGGTCATAAATTGCGAAGTTTAAATAACTGTAAATTAGATAAAGATAAAATAGTTTTCCACACTTCTAGGTCGACTTAGGACCAGCGTGATATTGTTACCCCAACCCTTAAGGCCCTTGGCGAATTCTAATAAAGAGAATGTTCTCTTTCAGAGTCTATGACTATTACTATCCATTAGCTCAGATACACTAAATAGCTACTTTCTGCGATATTCATCCCTTCACCATCTTGGAGGAGTAATCCTTAATTTACAATTTCTTAAAAGGGACGAATGATGAATGGAATAAAAAAATAAAAACTTTTTTAAGACGGAACGCTCGCCATTTAAAGCCTCAGCAAGTAATTTCTTTTTTACATTTTTGTCCGAATTTTAGTGTAGTCCAATTCCCTCTATATATAAACGAGTATCGTTTTGATCCAAATACAAAGGGCAAAAGGTAATTTCTAGAATAATAGAAATTAAGAAATTAATCTCTAATAGTGTGAAACAGGTCTAAACTTATATTTGACACCCTTGCAATAAAGGAAAAGAGATGATTCTATCCGGGCACTTTTTACTTATTTTTATCTATCAGATTCTAATGAAACAAACACTCACCTGTACTTATATTAAATAATAAAAGAAGGAAACTTTTTCAAGACTCAGTACGATAGTAATAAAATAAATAATAAACTTATATATATAATTGGTTCATTTATGCCTATATTATGACATCGCCTTAAAAATAATTGAAAAGTGAACATTTCGGCATTTTTGATCCAGAAGGTCCCAATAATTCATAAATTCTCAGTATTGAAAATACAAACATTTTGCCAGAAGAACGAACTTTTCTTTACTTTCTGTTCTTGAGTTATAGCGGGTATCAGAATTAAGATGACACAGAGACAGATAAAAACAAATAAAGGTTTATAATGATTTTTCTCCACATTTCAGACATTGTTAAGCTCCTTGTGCAAATATATGTACCTATATATATTTTTCCATGAATTCAATTCTAATCCCTAGCGGATAGGCACCTGAGCGTACCTAGTAATTTTTTCCAAGGGATATTGCAGAAAATCAGAAAAAAAATCTAATCATCATGTTTTTTGTAGTTAATGATCTGACATTTAGCAGTCATGTTTATATTAATAAGCTTCATCTTTCAGTTGAGCTTCAGTTTGCTGACAATAAATTTGTGAAAAGTTTATCAAGTCTTTTTAACTTTCTCCATTTTAACCGACTTCAAAAAAAGTAGGAGATAAATCACTTTCTTATATTTCAAAAGATTCGATATATCAAGCAGTAGGCATAAACTAAACACAGTTTTCTTTAAATAAAGTAATTTAGAAAAGTTTATGTATAGGAAAAAATCAATTAAATTGAAGGAAAAGTGTAAGCTTTTTCAAGACTTAGTATCTTCTCTGTAATTTTAATTTTATATAATTTTACAAATTTAACATTGTATCAAAATACTCTAAATGTTTTGAAATTTTAGGGATGCGCCGCATCCACAGCATCCATGAACCGCACGCTACTGCTATCTATAATTAAACAAAATGGGATTAATGTGAGCTGGATCCCTTAATCCTCAAAGAAATACCAAAGATTATTCCATTTAACGGTATTTGCCATTGCTGTTGCCAACAGATGTTGGCCAATAAATAAGATGTCTCATTGCTACAACATCTAATATATCAATTCCAAATTTTATTCTTTCCATTTTGTTTTTTCCTAAGGGCAGTTTCTTCTCTCCTCACTTATCTTGAAGATCTGAAAAAGAATAAAAAAGTGTTTTGATTTATAACCTTAGTTGCATACTGATACAACACATAAGCCATAATCAGAAACCAACATTTTTCAAAATCCCGATTTCTCTTGTACAATAGTTGACGACTTACATATAAAACCATCATTGAAAAGGAGTATGACAAAAGAAAAGAAAATAAGCACCGAGAGAGGATCCTTGTAATAAGACAGGCAAGCCCAGCGGCATTTATGGTGCTTATTTCATTTAATCCCGTAGATATCGCCTCAGCAACAGGTTGAAAATTAGGCCAAAGAGAAGAACATCCACTAATTAATTTACCCTTGATTGGTCTTTACCAAGACTTTTAAGTCGGCATCTCTTTTCTACTACATTTCAGAAAATAACCATTTTTAACTGAAACAAAAATTTAACTCACATTTTTGTCTAATTATTTCCCTTCAAAATCAAGTTTAAAACAAGTTTTGTGAAAAGAAAAAAACACTACAAAACTTTGAAAGAAATACATAGTTATTTTCATAAAACAAATTAAGATTAAAGACTAAAACTTCTTGTACTACTTTACCACAAACCTAGTTTAAAAAATTTGACTACCTCGGAATTTATTAATCTTTTTTGAGGTATCTTTACTTCAACAAAACAGACTCATATATATGAAAAAATGTGTATTTCGAATAAATACATCCAATTGGTATTAACAAAATTTAATTTGTACATTTATGTTATCGAAATTAGAAGTCATCAAAAAGTAAATTTCCCAGGACTAATACTTCCAGTATGAACCGTATAGTAGCTAGAACGACCGACCTCTAATCGCGTTGACATGGGATCAAATCCCGTTTCAATTAGAAAAATTTTCACCTAATACAAGCGAAGGCAACGGGAAACCAGCTCTGTAAACGACATTCTGTAAAAAATATTAATAGGAACGATATGTCTAGAATAATTATCAACGCTCTAAATCAGGGATGTCCAACCCGTGGTCCTCGTGTCGCATTCAGCCGAGCACTGCAATGAGTGTGGCCCAACATAAAATCATAAACTTCCTTAAAACATTGAGATTTATATGTAGAGATATATTTATTCCCTTTTTCGAAATAGGAATGTTCATTGTACCGGGTGATTCAATAAGGGTGACGAGGTACCGTATCTCAGGAACTAATAATCATAGAAGTTTGGGAAAAAAATCCTTCAGAGGAAATCAACCAAGAAAAAATTGCTGGAAATATTTTTTAAGTTCATACGTCCACCGCTATAAAAAATGCAATTTTCTCAAAAAATTTCCAATATAAGTTTAGAAATGAATACTCTCACGTTAATGCCACTATAATAGTCCATCTTTTTTGATAAATGACTTTTTATTGTAGGACGTAAAATAAAGGCGGGAGGGGATGCTAAACTTTTATGGACTCTAGTGTCTATAACTTAAGTTTGACTTAACGGAAATTTGTTAACAAGGTCTGGTTCAAGAAAGGAAGGTTTGGTGAATAAAATAAAAAACATCCATGCCATTCTAGTTCTTGCCGCCCTCGCTAAGGGGCGTGTTTTATAAAGTTAAATGTTTTATTAATTTTGCTCCGAAATCTTAAATAGAACCGTATAATTATTTTATTAGATTCAGAAAGTAGATCAAATTTGCAACAAAATATGTCCAAACCGCATGTCGATATCTTCATTCGTTTAACAGTTATTGCTTAAAGAATATTTTATTAACGAATTTATTAAAGAAACAAAATAGGTAATTGAGTTTTAAATTTTTTTTTAAGTTTTGTAGTCAAGCATGCCATAGACAAATAAAAAAACAGTTTAGAACTTTGTTCTTATTTACATTTAACCAAACAAGTTTATAGTGATCATTCTAGTACAGGAGGAATCGGGGTTTTCTAAAACAATCACAATAAATTATTGATAATTTCTCTCCTGGGCTAAAACTTGCCAGGACGTGTCTTTTTAGATCTTTGCACGTTCTTGCATGTCAATAGAAAATGAATATTCAGGGATTATTATATCCGTGACCCTTTTAAAAAATAAATTATCATTCCTCATATCCTTCTTTAATCCCATTCGATTTAAACGAGGGCTGTCCAACCCGTGGCCCAATATAAAGACAAAAAATTTCTTAAAACATTGAGATTTATACGTAGATACTGGAAAACACACAACAATTTGGCCTGATAATTTTTTTTCTCTCTAAAATAAGACATCTACTGTGAAATTTTCGAAAAAAAAGTGTTAATTTTAAATATTGAATCTGGAACTAGATTTCAAGATTTCCGAAAAATAATGATCATTTTGGTCTATTTTTAGTCCATTTTCATTAGAAACAAGCTTCTTTTGCTAGCCAGGGGGCTTCGCCCCATGGACCCCACATGGCTTCTTTATTGATGTTTTATTAGTAACAGAGAATAAATATAATTGTTTTATTATAAAGTCTTAAATAGACATAATTTGAGATTCTATTTAACTGTAATATACACTCATAACAAATAAGATGAAACAAATATTTAAAATGTATTAAAAAATCTCTATTTATAAAAAACTCTTTTATTCTCAAGCTTGAGTTGTTTATCATAAAAGAATTTAGTCTTATTGATTTTAAGTCGATTCCTCCATGTCTTCAGCAATGGTTACCAATAATAATCGAAGGGTCAAAAATCTAATGTAGAATTGTTATTCCTCTAGTATTAGATCAGAATCGATTGCTATTTTTGATTTTAAGTCGATTCCTCCATGTCTTCAGCAATGGTTACCAATAATAATCGAAGGGTCAAAAATCTAATGTAGAATTATTATTCCTCTAGTATTAGATAAGAATCGATTGTTATTTTTGATTTTAAGTCGATTCCTCCATGTCTTCAACAATGGTTACCAATAATAATCGAAGGGTCAAAAATCTAATGTAGAATTGTTATTCCTCTAGTATTAGATAAGAATCGATTGCTATTTTTGATTTTAAGTCGATTCCTCCATGTCTTCAGCAATGGTTACCAATAATAATCGAAGGGTCAAAAATCTAATG
Organism: Forficula auricularia; assembly: GCA_024734495.1. NCBI lineage: Eukaryota > Metazoa > Arthropoda > Insecta > Dermaptera > Forficulidae > Forficula > Forficula auricularia. Next base: position 551,417 of record JALMQS010000146.1, read on the forward strand.
TAGAATTGTTATTCCTCTAGTATTAGATAAGAATCGATTGCTATTTTTGATTTTAAGTCGATTCCTCCATGTCTTCAGCAATGGTTACCAATAATAATCGAAGGGTCAAAAATCTAATGTAGAATTATTATTCCTCTAGTATTAGATAAGAATCGATTGCTATTTTTGATTTTAAGTCGATTCCTCCATCTCTTCAGCAATGGTTACCAATAATAATCGAAGGGTCAAAAATCTAATGTAGAATTGTTATTCCTCTAGTATTAGATAAGAATCGATTGCTATTTTTGATTTTAAGTCGATTCCTCCATGTCTTCAGCAATGGTTACCAATAATAATCGAAGGGTCAAAAATCTAATGTAGAATTGTTATTCCTCAAGTATTAGATAAGAATCGATTGCTATTTTTGATTTTAAGTCGATTCCTCCATGTCTTCACCAATGGCTACCAATAAAAACCGAAACGTCAAAAATCGAATGTAGAATGGTTATTCCTCGACTGTTAAATGAGAATCGATCATTATTTTTGAAATAAAGTCAACATCAGGCGCGGATCCAGACCTCTGATTTGGGGGTGGGGGGGCGGTCGTCGGTATATAAGATCTACTTTTGATCTCGGAAGTGTGTCGCGGTGGAATTGTCCAAGCGGGGGTTGGGGGGGTCAGAGACGCCCCCCCCCCCCACATAGAACTTTATTTTCTTCAATTTTAAAATTTAATGTTATATAAAAAAAAGATTAAATAAACATATAAAAATTGTTGATCTCCAATGCTTTGAGGGGGGGCGGTCGCCCCCATCGCCCCCCCTCCTGGATCCGCGCATGGTTAACATGAACTGCAAATTGCAAGTGATATCTGATTAATAATAAAGGAATAAACATATTAATATTTCAAATGAATTTGGATAAAGTTTAGCAACGATCCGTTGCAGTTTATTTAATTAAATGACAATTTTTGAGTTCATCAATTAAATTGTCAAATTAATATTTGTGGGATTTAAAATTCATTGTAATTAAGTACCTTGAGGACCACAAAAAAGGTCATATATAGTTTTTTGTAAAATTATATTTTAAAGTACTTTATTTTAGAATAAGATAGTACATTGGATAAAGTTTAGCAACGATCCGTTGCAGTTTATTTTTTAATTTTTGTTTTTAAATGTACTTTAAAAAAAATAGATAGTTTTTTAAAATCTTTGTTGCATTATTAAATACCTCTTCAACGATAATGTGGTTAGAACTCTATTATCTATGCTATTAAGAATGAATGACATTCAAAAATCTGCCAAACAGTGCCGCCAACAAATGTTTAGTTTGCTAGTTTAGTTCTTTTATTGTTTGGCAAGCTACTATGTTGGCTATACAGATTTGGTTTCAGTTTTTCGTGAATTTTCCAATTTTCCGGGCAACTTTTCGGATTTTTTTTTACGTATTAACCTGAAATGGACTATTACGAACATTTAAAAAAAAAATTAGCCAAATCGGCCCAGGCATTTGAGAGATCTGCGCTAAGCAAAGAAATAGAAATTCATTTTTATTATAGGATAAATTTTCTACTTGCAAACTTTCTGATTGAATGTTCTAGAACAGTGGTTCTCAACCTGGGGGCGATTTGGGTTATCAGGGGAGATAATTGGGCAGGGGCAATTGGGGCGATAATTTTGGCAGAGGGCGATCGGGGGCGATGAATATTCAAAGGGGGAAAAATTAAAATACCCTCACGTGCAAAGAAATGGAACTTTCTCTTGCGAGTTGTTAAATTTAATTTTCATTCTCAAATATAAATAATGTTATATCAATATTTTTTAGAAAAATATTTAAATTTCTAATAAATTACATATATATAGTACTATTGTGAACGCGGCATTTAGAGTATTTTTTCTTTGATAATAATATAATTGTTTTTAATGGTAATATTTCGGAGTAGCTGGCGGCATGTCCTTTGATACTGGAATGTGCCTTATTTGATAATAGGATGGTGGTACTTTACAATTCCCACTTTTTTGAACTCAATAAATTTAATTATGTTTGTCATATTTTGGTTAATAGATTAAGTTCTGTCGGAAGGCTTTTTAACTTAAGGAAACACCAGATGTTAATAATAAATTCATTGATTGGGTTTTTCTAAATTTCGACTTGCGTGGAATTTCCAAGAGAGTAATTTCTAGAAAATAGGCAAGTTTTAATATTTTAACGCCCCATAATTAAGGATCCAACCAATAAGAAGGTTATGGGGGAATTTCCATCAAAAAGTCCATCAATTTTCAAGTCACAAGCAAGTCAGTTTTTAAGTCAGTAGAAAGTTCATGCACTATGGATTCAAAGAAGAAGTGTCGTCAATACTCAGCTGAGTATTTAAAATTCGGTTTTATAGCGTCACCGCAAAATGTGTAGATTCCACATTGTCTTTTGTGGGATAAAATATTTACTAGTAATGAAGTATCTATGAATGAAAGATCATTTATCAAGAGTACACAGTGATAAAGAGAGTAAAGAACTTAGTTATTTTCAACACCTCAAAAGCTAAAGCTGCTAAACGTCCTAATGTGAGTGAATTATTTTAAAAACGAACAATCGATCTTGACAAAGGTCTTCTTGCTTCTTACGAGGTGTCTTTTATTGATCGCTAAATGTGGTAAACCGCACACAATTGGCGAAACTCTGTTTTACCGGCTATCAAAAAAATTGTTGAAATCATGGTAGGCGTTCCCTAGTAATAAGATAAGTCAATCGATTCCTTTGAGCAACAATACTATTTCCAGGCGAATTGACGAAATGGCCACGGACGTTGGTTGAATACAAACTCACGAATTTGTTGGAAAAAAGTAAATTTGCATTGCAGATGAATCAATCCGGTGATTATGATACCAGCAATTTTATTAGCTTATGTGAGGTTTATCAATGAACAAAAGCAAATTACCAATGAAATGTTGTTTGCTAAAACTTTGATCACTGATACGAAGGGATCGTCGATTTTTAAAGTGATGCAAGATTATTTTGAGGAAAAGCGATTCCCCTAACAAACGTGAGCGCTTGCGCAACAGACGGTGTCTAAGCCATGTCAGGTCGTCATGCTGGGTTTCTAGCTCACCCAAGAAACAAGTACAGAGGTCATCACTATTTACTGTGTTATTCATCGTCAACACTTAACTGCGGAAAAAAATTGAGTGGTGTCCCGCATGAAACCCTACAACTGGTCATTACTGGTGTCAATAAGATCAAAGCTAATTCCCTCAATGACCGGCTGTTCGAAAACTTTGCCATGGAAATGACAGGAAATTTGAACGCTTGCTTCTACATACGGCAGTGTGGTGGCTTTCCAAAGGAAACTGTTTGCGCTGCTTCTTTGAATTATTTGACACGATTACTGAGTTTCTCGACAAGTCTGATCCTCTTTTTAAGGGAGAATTTGAAGCATAACAAGTTGGAACTTGCGTATCTCACAGATATTTTTGAAAAAATGAATGAACTCAATATAAGGCTTGCTGAAACAATATGAACTTTAAGTCACAATGTGAAGATGAGCGCCATCATTCACCAAGTTGATATTCACATAGTAAATATTGCCGTAAAGAGCTGATTCAGTTTCCGGACCCCAAAAGTGTTCAGTGTCGATAACGACTCCTGAACTCCCAGAAGACAAAATCCTAATTTTTACTGATGACTCCTAACAGTTAAAAAACTGACATGGAATCAAGATTTGTAGATTTGACCAAGTTACAAATTCCTGATTGGATTCTAGATCCATTTTGAACCTGTGGATAAGCTTGATAACTTGCAGACGGAGTTTCTAGATCTGAAGTATGGTTGTGAGGTGGAAAAATCATTTTAAGCAGAGCGGTTACTAGTTAGCTCGAGTGTTTATGACCCTTATCCATATCTAACTTGGGAAAAATTGAACCACTTCTCATCTCGTTCCCGTCAACATATTTAGTTGAAAAAGGATTTAGTTCTGTTGTCCAGCTCCTCACAAAACAAAGAAATAAGTTGGACATTTGCCTCAAAGGAGACTTGCGCCTGAACTTGACGAACATAAAGCCGGATATTGAAGCTTTAACTAAAATCTACCAAGCACAAGGCAGCCATTGAAAAGGTAAAATAAACAAATAACAAAGTTTTCAAATTTTAAATGTCAACTTTCTTAATTTTTCCAGATTCCAATTCTAAAAATGAAAAGATGTACTCCTGTTTTTTAAATGTACGTCAATGATCTTAGTTACAATAATTATTTCACTTCTTAGTTCTTCAAAAAAATATGTAAAAAATGTACATTTTCATTTTTCTGTTTTATTTAAGAGTGACCGAATAAAACTGCTTTGGCTTTTTTATATACGGTAATAAAATTGTTTAAAATAAGACAACTGCTTTTTTATTATTTACATTTTACTTCAAATTAAAATTAGGCATACAATGAAAATGAAAAAGGGGGCGATAGGTGTTAGTCAACTCCTCCAGAAAGGGGCGATGGGCCACAAAAGGTTAAACCACTGTTCTAGAACAACAATTAGATACCGATCTGAAAGAAAAATTGAATATTGTTTCTTTATTAGAATTTTTATATTAATTATCTAGCAAGGAAAAAATATAAACAAATACTCATACATAATATCACTTTCTGTAAGTATGTGGTTGTAGGTATATGTATTTACATATACCAGAAGTTATTTTCAAGTATAAAATTTAGGAAAAGTAAAATTAGAAGCTCAGTAGGAGTAAAAAAAATTATAAAGTTTTTATTTCTACATTATTCACTTATCTTTTGTGAATAACAAATATCAATAGAATTATAAGATTTTATCTGCGGCCCGAAACATTTGTTTTTTCTTCAAATGTGGCCCGTGTAAGCCAAAAGGTTGGACACCCCTGCTCTAAATCGAGTATTGGCCGGAAAGAAGAAGTAAAAATAATAGGAGATCCATGTTAATAAGATGATTTCATTACTATTTAAATATGTTGATAATTATATTTAAATGTCGTACTAATTTAAAAAGTGGAGAGCCAGAATCGTTTGAAGATTTCAGGAATTCCAATGAACGTTTGAAATGTTTATTCTAACTCCTCTCTCTCTTCCGATACTTGAATGGGAATCTCCTTTAAATAGCTCAAGCTCAATCTGAACTTGAAAAAAAATCCGTTTAATTTAGAACTAGAAATGGAGTGCAAATGGAGTGTAATATATTAATTTTTATTTTCAAATCCGAAAATAAGAGGGTCGCATTTTCTTCTAAATGGTTAGCGAGTGTTGACATTTGGAAGTGAGTCATTAGGACACGGACCGATCTAAAGGGCATACAGTGTTGGTATATTTATCAGACGGTTCAGACAGACAGCGGTAGGAATGAGGAGCAGGCATTCCGTGGGATTTCGCCGCCGCCTATTTATAATGCAGCAGCCGATGCACACCATGAATAGACAGGCACGAGACAGAGACCCCAGGGCCAAAGGCCCGCACACCCACACCCGGGCAAGAATAGGACGCGAGAGATTTCCTTGTTCCCGATCAGACTTCGCATCAAACAACTCAAATTGACATCCCCAAGGATGTGTTTGCTCAAACCCAAGAATAAATCGCGACTCCCAAAAACAATCAAGAACATTGAACCCAGAAAAGAATAATCTACAACAGAAATTATCAAGAGTTGGTACGCGTACCACTAATGATACTCGGAAGATCTCTAGTGGTACTGACATATATGTTTATTATGTCACTTATAATAGGATATTTTAGTCCAGGGGTTACCAAACATTTCGAAGTCGCGCCGCCTTTTTTCAATTAAAATTTTTCCATGGCTCCCTCTTATATATTATTTATTTGGTCACGCAGGAGGGTGCCTCCTCTTACAACAGATAAGAAGTTTACAAATCAGGTCTATAAAATTGGTGATAATATTTAGATTTCCCTCTCTCTCCCTCTCTATTTACAGTAGTCGCATTGTTAAAATTTTATACATATCTATGCCAAATAAATAAAAACAAAAATGAAAAAGATGAACAGAAAAAATAAATAAATAAATAAAAAATAAAAATAAAATTGAATGTAATGGAAGGCAGCCCAGAGGTAGTTAGGAAAGAAAAAATTAACACATATCAAATAAGGTGTAATTTATTGGAATCCTTCCTTCTTTCCTTTCAAACCGACGTTTCGGAGGATTTTTCCCTCCTTCTTCAGGGTTTCAAAGGATCAATGAATGAAACAAATAAAATGTTTCCTTCTTCTCTCCACAGTAGTGTTCATTACATTCATTTAAAGTTTCTACCAGTTCCGTCTCTCTTCTAGAGGAAAATTTCGTTGCAAAAAAATTAAAATAAAATATGAAAAAAAAAGATGAATAAAATTACATCTTGTATTCGATATCGATAAAAATATTTTGAAAATTAATAATTTATTTTTCTATGAAAATCAAAATTCAAACCACAGGGGGAACCGTTTCTATATATTTAAGATTTTTCGAGAGGTTTCGAAGGTAAATTATTTCGGCTTATATCAAAACAAATAGCGTATTTGGTCTATCTACTAAATACTCTTGAAATAGAATCAATAAAAATATCTTGAAAATTAATCATTTATTTTTCTATGAAAATCAAAAATTAGGACCACAGGGGAACCCTTTCTATATATTTCAGATTTTTCTAGCGTTTCAAAATTAACTTATTTGGGCTTATATCAAGACAAATAGCGTATTTGGTCTTTCTAAATTTGCTTGTATTAGAATCGGCAAAAATATTTTTGGAATTAATAGCTTTATTTTTCTATGAAAATCAAAAATTCAGGCACACCTGTGTATACATTTCAGATTTTTCTGAGTGTGTCACAGTTAAATTTTTCGATTTAAAATAAAAAGTCGCCCATTTGGTCTCTCTAAATACTTTTGTTCATTGAAGGAGACAATAAAAGAGTGTGTCTTCTGCTGGAATTATAAATTTTATTTATTTATAACGAGACTATAGTTTCGAGTGGCTTTGCCCTTTTCATCAGTCTATTACAATGGATTCACAGGAATTAATTCATAAATACTACTACTACCACTTCTACCTACTTCCACTTCTACTTTCATTTCCAAGTAGAAGACAATAGATGACAATAGATTATCTAATGAATTCGAAAGTAATTCCAAAGACGGTGTACACCTAATTCCAATCGCGGTTCATCCCTCGATTATAGATAAATAAATATATTTCAAACATGTTTATAAACACTTGTCCATTGTTTTCAAAAGAAGAAAATTTAAATGTGACTAAAATCGTATTAAAAATTCAACTTTTTTCATTAAAGATAATTTTTCTGACTCTTCCGACTTTTTCGGCTGAAGAGCAAGATTAGTTTACTATGCATGATCAGGGGTAGGATAATTAAGGAATTATGTAGTTAAACTTAAAGACAACAAAACTTGAATGATTCTTTTCAGAAAAATCTCCTGGTCAAAGCCCAGAAATGGAATTCTTGACTCATGCTTTATAGCCAGATATTCTGATTACTAGACCAGAGGGTTGATCAGTGAACAGTAGATACAAAAGATATAAAAATATTTATAATAAGATTTAATTTATATCTTATTCATCAAATTAGAACTAGCCCAAAAGCAGTTCTATTTCCGGCCAACATCTATTTCCTAACAAACCAGTTGGGTAGCTCTAACCATTTTTTCGGATGTTAAATTTCACACTATTGTTAATCACACAATCTTGATAAAATGTCTAAAATAATAGATTTAAAATTTAACGTAAAATGTTAAAGTTATTTATTAACAACTAGTTTGTCCGGATTTAGGTTTTGCGTAAGTACTTGCATTTACGTTAAATGATTTTTGATTTTCAAAAAACTTGTAGAAATTCGATATTGGTTTTTATGATCAAACTAACAACATTTTTCTTTGACCTCTCATTAATCTCATAATCTTAAATCATTCCACAGCCATGTCCACAAATACTTTCAAGTTCATTCACTCGAGCCCTTGAAAACAAGAAAGTTCTGAATTCCCTCCTATTTTTGATGAAAGAGTTCATTCCTAATTATAAAAATATTCCAAACCTTTTTGACATATTTAGAAAAATATATATATATTTTTTATTTTAGTTATATAATCTGTTCATTATAACAGTGATTTTATTTAACAACTTACAAATTAATAATATGCTATTACAGCGTTTACCAAACTTTTTCCGACCTAAGGTATTCCTGTAATATATTTGCGCGGCCCACCCTAATACATATAACATTCCTAATATGATTTATAAGTATCAATAATAACGACTGGTAAAAAAAAGCGTGGTTACTATAAAAGAAAGTAAATAAAAATATCTAAAGCTTTAAGTCTTAAAACAAAAAAATGAAAATGTCATATTTTAAATTTTTTTAAATATTTATTTGTCTTTTATGATGTCCACAAACGTTTTGATCGGAAGGGTGTCCATACAAGCAAATTACCAGACTTAGATCTACAGTATGTCAATTTGAAAACTTCCCACCTCTAGTATCCCTAAACTGGTAAATTACTTTAAAAATCGCTGAGACACGTCAAATTTGTATTCAAGGGGGAAGAATTTTGACGTATAAATTAGATCGCCCCCTTCACCCCCTGCCCCCAGAGCCCCCCCCCCCACAAATCTTAAATGGGAAAGAGGGTCGAGTGAGACATCAGTAAACATAACATTTACTTTAGTTTTGGTGTTTTCAATTTTGACTTTGTTGTTTTCAATTTTGTTTTGTTAATCATTTGAAAAATAAATGTACAAGAATAAAAACGCGTTCTAATTTGTTTGTGGTTTACTATAACCTAGTAGGTATGATGCTACTTTGTCTGTAAAAATTGATTTATTAAAACAATGTACCACCGTCAAAACCTGTTTTAATGAGAATTTTAGTTTTTAATTCTTAGAACTTAAGTTTAATATATCACACAAATAATGACAAAATTCAATTTTGAAATATTCAAAGACGCCTAACTTGGCAAAACAGCACTCTAAATTCAAAGATATATAATATGATAATATATAAAATGAAATAAAACAAATTTTGCCACTTCTTGAAAATAATTGAAACGAAAATTAGATTAAAATCGTGGAAAATTTTTAAAGACTGAATATTAGGGTGCTCCTTATTTTGGATATTTTCGAATATTTACGCTGACAGGGGCTCATATGGTTAGAAATAAATAAATAAAAATATTCCCCAAGTTTCAAGTCGCTATCTCAATTTTATTCTAGTACTAAACAGCGATCAAGTTTCCCATCAAAATAACATGGGGGTTTTGGCATTGAACGATCAATTTTTTATTCCGGCCAAAGTAATGGTTCAAAAAATTTGAAACTCTGAAGACTTTATCCTTATAATAGTAGTCATCTCTCAAAATTTTTACAGATTTTTAGCTATTACAATTTTGGAGTTACATTTAGATAAAATACTGCTATATCTTAGTATTAGTAAGTTATAGACTCCAAAATTATAATAGCTAAAAATCTGTAAAAATTTGAAGGATGATTACTATTATAAGGATAAAGTCTTCAGAGTTTCAAATTTTTGAACCATTACTTGGCCGAATAAAAATTGATCGTTCAATGTCAAAACCCCATGTTATTTTGATGGGAAACTTGATCGCTGATACTAGGTAAAATTGAGATAGCGACTTGAAACTTGGGGAATATTTTTATTTATTTATTTCTAACCATATGAGCCCTGTCAGCGTAAATATTCGAAAATATCCAAAATAAGGAGCACCTAATATTCAGTCTTTAAAATTTTCCACATTTTAATCTAATTTTCGTTTTAATTATTTTCAAGAAGTGGCAAAATTTGTTTTATTTCATTTTATAAAGTATCATTACATATTGATCCATTTATTTTGAGTGGTTGACAATCCGAACGATTAGTGGCCGGTGGATTGCTCGTTTTTCAAGTGCATCATATAATAAATAGATTAATATATCCATGCAGAGTGGCGATCATGTCCAATTGGCTCAATGAATACTTTGCGGGTCAATTGTCACTTTACGGATGCGACGTTTCCTATGTTACTGTCCATCAAGTGAAGTTCGCTGGTCATTCGCCACTTCATTCTGCAGCCGCTACCTCCGCTCCACTTCCTTATTAGCATCCCGGCCACTCGACGAAGATCGTCCCATTCGGCATGAGTCATTCCAAGATTCTATACACAACAATAGATCTATAAGCGGATGGGGGCAGCATATTACTTTAACTTGCTCCATTTACTTTACAACTAATCGACTATTAAAAATAAATAGGATGATTCCAGTCCATGATTTATAAATTGAAGATATGTAGGGATATAAATAAAAGCATTTTTTCAAAAAATCGGTCCACATAGTAAAGAGAAATCGACAAACAAATAACATCAGATCTTGAGCAAATTAATATGGGATCACCCTTAAGGTACTCCATTTCCAATAAAAGAAGAATGATTGAAATCGGTCAATAAACAAAGAAGTTATGCGTGAACAAGGTGTACAACTTTGTGTTATCTTAAAAATAAATTTTACCATTGAGTTGTATTCAAATTCGAAATCCTCATTTCCAGAAGGCCATTCAAAATTAAACAAAAGTAGACTTCCTACCTTTTCTCTCTCCAATAATTTCAAATATTTACCCTTTTGGTATCTTAAAAATAAATTTTACCATTGACTTGTATTCAATTTCGACTTATCCAGGTCAGTTACTTTCTGTTTCTCCTGAAGATGGGTTAGTCACCCGAAATATATATATCGAGATTAAAGATTCTCCAAAAATAAATTCCTTTTATTTTTTTATATCTTAATGTGAAACCTACCAAGTATTTTTATCCAATAATTTTAAAAAATGTTTCACCCAGTAACAACACCAAATTCCTTAAAAACTAGTGTACAACTTTGCTTCCGCTGTTTTTTCCCCAAAATTTGAGGCTTTAATGAAAAAAATTGGTTACATATGTATCATTCAAAGTATTTTCCATTGCTGTCCACTACTTTCTTCCATCTTTGTGGCAGCATATGGATACCGGTATGGTTCCCCGGGCTCAAATAAATACTATGGCTTCGGAAAAATGCTTCATCTTTTGAGACTATCCACGAATCCACCCAATTTTTGGTATCTTCATATGATGTGAAGTGTTGCTCAGACAGGCCATGCGCCATCGATCGAAACAAGTGGACATCAGAAGGAGTAATGTCTGGTGAATATAGTGGGTGGGATAAAACTTCCCAATTGAGTGTTTCCAAAAAGGTTATGGCCGGTTTTGGGAAAAATCGGCATTCAACTTTCTCGGCGTCAGTTCATTCATATGGAACCCAATTTCCTTGTTTTAGAATCATTCCCAATGATTTCAACCAATGTGAAATTGTCTTTTGAGTCAGTCCTAATGTATGTGCAAGTTCTTCTAGCGTTTGGGATGAATCTTAGTCTGATAATGCTTTCAATTCCACGTCTTCGTACACTTTCGGTCTTCCGGGACGTTCTTTATCTTCGATGTCGAATTCACCCTTCTTAAACTTTTGAAACCACTCACGTCAACCTCTCTCACTTAAAGCAGCCTCACCATATGCTTCTCCAAGCAATCGATGCGCCTCAGCTGCAGATTTTTTTCAAATTTGAAGAAGTAAATCAAAAGCTCCCGCAAATGACGCTTATTCGGCTCAAAACTCGACATTTTCGCACACAAAAAAATATAATATACTGATGAAAATTCACTAAGATTTCAAGGTTATTTTGTTAACAAATATACAGCCTTACGATAATTAAGTTTTAATTCTGGAAATTTTAATCATAACTTACTGGTGGGACCAGCTTTGTCAAAAGGCGGGACTTATTTCTACACCTTATACATAACAAAAAAAAACAGGTCCAATCGGGTACTAGACTGAACCCAAAGGGTAAACCGCTATTGGAATTAGGTGTACACCGTCTTTGGAATTATTTGAAATTACTTTGGAATTATTTGGAATTACTTTGTAATTCATTAGATAATCTATTGTAATCTATTGTCTTCTACTTGGAAATGAAAGTGGAAGTAGGTGTACGCGATTTTAGGTCCCGGTTCACCCCTCGACTGAACCCAATGCAAAAAAATCATCGAAATCGGTTTACATGGTAAAGAGAAATAATGTTCATTCATATAAAAAAATAAAAAATTAGGCATTCCATTGAATTGATAACCTCTTTTTTGCAAAGTCAGTTAAAAAAATTAATCCGTGTTGAAGATTTCATCGACCTATTTTGATTTATGAGCTACTGATGACGTCAAAATAGCTAGACGAAACATTCAACTCTGATTAATTTTGGTTTTTGAAAGAAATGTTTTGTTTAGATCCCTAAGAATATAATTACGTTATATTAAATATATATATATATATATATATATATATATATATATATATATATATATATATATATATATATTGTATGGCATGATGTTGATGCATATACGTTTTACACTATGAAGATGCAGCAACCCTTATAGTCAGGGCCTGCCCAAAGCAGGTCCAGCGCGCTCGCAGGAACACAGCCCCGCGTTTTGAGAGATGGTGTACGAAAATTACCCAATTGAAAAACACCGATTTTAATTAACTTTTTACAGAATGATGATACCATTAGAATCCAGTCCTATATGCAGCCGTTGCACAAAATCATAAAGTGCTAGAGTTACTCTTTTATTAATTTAGTCCAATAATAATTAATAGAAATTCAATGGAGATTTATTGGTTTCTTAATAAATTCTTTCTTAATAAATCCATCCAAATTAGAACTTTTGAAATAACCATCTTTTTCTAAACATAATAAATGAATAATTTTTCATTTTTATTTCCAAGTAGAGCAACTAATAAATTTGTTGAAAAGTTTTTATTTTGCCGAGAGTAGCAGAGTTGTTGAATCATAAAGAGAAACAAAGAGGTTGTCCTCCGCTAGATCAAGCAGATGACAACCTCTATGTTTCTCTTTATAAATAAATTTGTGTTTATCAAATGAATTTGTTTCATCGGTCCATTTTATAATCATTTAGTTTTTACTGTTCATCAAATATGAAAAATATTAAAAATAATCAAGAAAAATATTACAGTCTTGCAAAAAAAAATGTATATATTTTCGCGAAATGTTTTCAGGCATAAAGCTAAAATTTAGTACAGTGTAATGTGAAAATACATAGATTCAAATCGAGTTTCGAGTTTAGATAAAATTATTTAAGATTGACAATTTATACTCACAGGAAACGTTTTCAGATATAAAGCTAAAAATTGCCGCATTAAAATGCAAAAATACATAGTTGCGTACCTACCAAGTTTCAGCTTATTTAATAAAACCATTCTATATTGAGAATTCATATTCTCGGAAAAGATTTTCAGATATATAGTTAAAATTTGGTGCATTGTAACATAGTTGCGTACCAATTTTCATATCATTAACTAAAATCATTCAAGATTAGTATTTATTACTTTCAGGAAACGTTTTTCAGCTATAAGATTAAAATTTGGTGAATTGTAATGTGAAAATACATATTTGCGTTCCAATTTTCAGCTCATTAACTTAAACCTTTTTTACTCTCAGGAAACGTTTTCATGTAAAAAGCTAAAATTTAGTGCATTGTAACCGAGGGGTGAACCGCGACCTAATATCGTGTACCCCTAATCCCACTTCCACTTTCATTTCCAAGTAGAAGACAATACATGAAGGGGCATTATCTAATGAATTCCAAAATAATTCCAAAGACGTGTACACCTAATTCCAATTGCGGTTCACCCCTCGATTGTAACATAGTTGCGTACCAATTTTCAGCTCATTAACTAAAACCATTCAAGATTGGCATTTTGTATTTTCAGGAAACGTTCTCAGGTATAAGATAAGAATTTGGTGCATTGTAATGTGAAAATATATATTTGCGTACCAATTTTCAACTCATTAGGTATAATAACTAAAATCATTTATACCAAATGAAAATAATTTGTATCTTATATAGGTATTTTTCTTAATTGATATTTTTTCATCAGAGAAAATGAATAAATTCGAAATATTCGAGATAACATTTTTTTGCATACTAATCTGGCAACATGTCTCAACTTGTCCATTCGTGTCTCGACTCGTTTGAAATAGATTCTCGAATTTTCATGTAAAATCAATTAAGTATTTGTAATTGGAAATAAGTAAAACGGGCAATTCTAGAGCAATTGAGTACTGATACTATCTAATGGTTGACTTCTTGGCCAAATTGACTTTATTTATTTATTTATATTATTAAAAAACAAAAATATCCTTCGATGGCTTCTTTTAATTATTACGCCTCTTTCCAGTTTATTTTTTAATAATGTTAGAAGAGAAGGGAAAGCATTATATCGCCCTCTCTTTCCCACTATGATTGGGATTTTATATGAATATAATTATAGTTTCCGTTTTATCTCTACTTTGTTCAAAGAGGACGAAGAAATTTAAGAGTATGCGTTGGTTTTGGTATCAGTGAAATTACTGAAGTTTGTAGGACTCGTTTGGTGTTTTTCCTACAAATTCCAAAATGTAATTATGAGCTTTTTAGCTTCAGAATTTTAGGATGAACATTTTTTATGAAATTGATGCCAGAAGGAGTTACACCAATAAGCTGCAACATATACATATAAGCCTGGATTGCCCTCTGCATCGAGAAAATGTGTATTTTATATCATCATCATCATTGAGTACAGTCCTATGCCTTTGACATCTCTAAATGACTCACATCCCATATCCCCATATATTTGGTCGGTGGTTAGTAGTATTTTATATAGTGATGAAAAAATATAATTTCGTTAAAATATCTCGAAATAAAATATATATTTTTGCACCCTTGACGTAACTAAATCCCAAAACCCCTAAATTTTAAAATATTTTTTCGCTTTATCGTACTACTCTTTGGTCATTGGGGATCAATCCCACTCTACAAAAATTATTTCATTTTTATAAATATGACCAGGGGGGATAGTTAATTAATTTCCAATATCTCTTTTGCTGGGTATTTACTAATTAATTTTTAATTAATAGTAATATTTGTATAGTCGACTGGGTCGGTATTTGAAAAATAGAATGGGCAGCCCATGTAGATCGTATTGGAGAGGGCCGATTGGCCAAAGTAGCAAAAAAATGTCGTCCCCAGGATGTAAGAAGCCGAGGAAGGCCAAAAAAAGATGGAAAGCGGGCCTAAATGTACACCCTGACTAAAAATCGAATGGAACAACGTCCTTTATTTGGAGAAACAGGCGCAGGCCTATTGAGAAGATTAAGAAGAAGAAGTAATATTTTGGATTTTAATTGTGATTGCATTTGATTTGTCAAATATATAAATTACTAGATAAGAGACATAACATATGTGTCCCCCTCCCCTCTCCGCAAAGTAGCGGCTGCGAAGGTTTTTTATGCCACTAGTTAAACCCACCTGGCTAAGGTCTTGTATCTAAATTATGAATCGTTGCTCCTATGTGAAAAAATCAGTTGACTATATTCATTTGTTGTTACATGCATAATAAGAATTATGAATAGATTTTGTATTCTTCAAAAGGAAATAGCGAGGAACAGCTGACGCCGTCAAGGAATATTTTTCCGTCAGCTGGAGTATACTATTCAAGCAGCCAGTTATTACTAGATGTAATAAAAAAATAATAATAATAAAGTGATTGGTTCTTGAATAGAATTGCTTTTATAACAATTATAATAAAAACATAGTTCTAAATAACATTTATTTATTATTTTTTATTTGAGAAAAAAATTTTATTAATAAAATTTTTTCCCTATCCTTGGGCTGCCTTTCTTCACTTCTCAATTAAAATTTCTGCAAGTCCGTCTCTCTCCGAAGAGAACATTTCTTCTGATATTATTTTTTATATTTGAAAAAAATTAGGTATTAGGTACTTGAATTCAACAAATATAATTTTATTATAAAAAACAATATCAAAACTCAATTGGTTAGAGCAACATTGGTTGAGATAACAATAAAAATAATTGAGACATAGTAGAATTTTTTCGTTTTAGATTGATACAATCGTAGGTTATTAAAGAACCAACAGAATTGTTGAATTTCAAAAGTTGTTATATCTGTCATCTGTCAAATCCATCTAGACCAGGGGTCGGCAACCTTTTGAGAGGGAAGAGCCAAAAATTACAATTTACAAAATTTCCCAGTTTTTAAAGAGCCACTAACATTTTTGTTTCAATATTATGGTATTTGATTAGGACTAGGTATATAAATTTGACTTTTGATTTAAAATAAATAGTTTTAAATATGAAATAATATTTATTCATATAAAAACATAGAAATGTTTCGCACAAAACATATTAAAGTATTTTAGCTAGCTCTTCTAGATTAATAAAATTCGTAATCAAATAATATAAATATAATTATTGAATAATAGATAGTTACATCAATGGGAGCATTGGCTTTGCATGCCTTTTGAAAGTTTGGTTAAATCTGGCTCATAACTTGTTTTCAGTTTCAAGCACGCCTCTAGATTTTTATTTGTTACTTGGCTAATACTTTACTTTTTATTATACACCTGGGAGCAAAAAAATCGGCCACCTCTAAATTTTTACACTCTCTACTCCACCTATTCTCACTGTTCTCTATTGAGAATTTTTATCCTGTTTGCAGTATATATTTTTTATGCAGTATAATATTTTTTTGTGAGTTTTGAAAATAAAATAATATAATTATTAATATTTGCGCATGGAACTGGAGAGCCGCATTTTGACATCGAAAGAGCCACATGTGGCTCGCGAGCCGTAGGTTGCCGACCCCTGATCTAGACTTAGTTTATTTCATTGAATATTGTATTTGGGGTTTGTTCCTTTTGAAATTCAACAATTCTGTTGGTTCTTTAATAACCTACGATTGTATCAATCTAAAACGAAAAAAATTCTACTATGTCTCAATTATTTTTATTGTTATCTCAACCAATGTTGCTCTAACGACTCTAACCAATTGAGTGCTTGAAAAAGTCTCGAGAGAGACGAAACGTTGTATAAAAATTGAATAAGAGCTTCAATAAAAAACATTGTCCAATGAACTGTGAATTTTTAATCTACTAATTATAATGGACATTAATCAACATAAAATATCAAAACGTTTATTAAATTTCTCGTCCTTTATGGAAGTAGGGAAATTTAATAAATTTGTTTAAAATTGTTTTTTATAAAAGAATTGTATTTATTTAATTTTTTTATAGCAAGTAGTGGCGAAAGAGTGCTAATATGTGGCTCAATAAATAATTAAATAAATAAATATCATTGTCTTATTCTAAATTTTTTTGCTCATTTGTTTTTAAAGTATTTGAAACAAGTTGAAAATCGTAGTAAAAAGTGAAAACTTTTTCAAGAATCGATTTGATCTCTGGTTACTGACGAACATACATAGTAGTAAATAATCATCTTAAATAAATATTGTTTATTTTGGCCTATATTATGACATCACTTTAAAATTTCAATAAAATCATTTACTAATTTTGGTCTAGGAGGGAATAAACCATTTTTTCAAATTTTTTCACATATGAATTGCAATATTAGGTTAAGCAATTTCTGAATGCTGAAATGTATGATAATTGTCGCTTTGTGTGGTTCTAGAACCCCGACATTTTATTTAGAATTAAATTTAACAAAATGTCTTCTGATCCAATTTAATGAGATATTTAAAGGGATATCTCTCAGTCCATGATAAAATTTTTTTTTTATTTTCAACACCACAAAAATTCGACCTCAGATTAAATTTTAATATAATTTTTGATTTCGGAGAAAATCTTATAAAATAATTTCTTCTATAGTTTATGGACTATCGTTCTCTGATAGACATACAGACTGAGAGACATTGTAGTAACACTAAAAGGGTTCTGGTTTACTTTTCGTTATTATAGGTTCATTTTTTATTATATTTCATTTTTCTTGTTTGAAAATATTATAATTTTAATTTTAACCCCCCCCCCCCCCCTCATAATTTTGGATCTAATCTAAATCTAATCAGCTCTTAATCTCAATACAACAAAACTACATGTGAAATTTCGTTTTAATATTCACACTAGTTTTTGAGATAGCTCGTCCACAAAAATTTGGTAACGCACAGACTAAATAACATACTAACAGATATTTAGAAAAAACGGTTATAATCTCGAAAAATATAATTTTTTCGAAGTTCACTTATTAGGGCTTTTTTGTAGAGCGAAATGCCATGGTTACGCTCATTTTTTTTATCAAAATTATTTAAGTCGTTTTTGAGATATTTCGAAAAAACAATAACACATTTTGCATGCTACATTACAATACTTGACCATACCCCTGTATGGTAAGATAAAAATCAAATTTAAACATAGTTTCAGTAATATTTTACATATTTCACAAAGCTGCACTTGTCCTAATTTGCGAAGAGCATAATAATTTTTGTCTGTAGAAATTTTTAGTTATTACTTATCACTTATCAATAATAAATATATAAAATATATATATTTTTTAGTGATACTACTTCAAATTAAAATTTATAATTTCTTGTCATATCATGTCCGACTTCAGTCTCCTTCTGTAAAGCGTAAAGTATAATTTGAAGAAAAGGAGAAAATATTTTCACAACTGAGTAAGCTTTTCCTAAATGTTGTTATTTTGGCAATTTTTTGTCACTTGACAGTTTAAGCTAGAAACTTTTGCCACAAAGGTGCAGTTTATTAATTAACTTGAGTGCGAAATTTTAGCTTTTTTTAATATAATATAAAAATTAAAATTGACGATAGGAGAGTTAAGTTTTTCTAAAGACAATCACGAGAGGTTTACTACTACTAAATCCGAGGTTTTATGGATAAATTTTATTGTATGTGAACGAATCACCCCTTCGGGCTCATTTCCGAAGAGGTGAATACATCCATCCCTTCTGACATTTTAAAATTTACCCATAACACCTCGGATTTACTAGTTGACATCCTTTCGTGATTGTCTTTTGTTTTTTTACTACAACCATACACTATCTTCTTAATATATGAGTACATATACTATAATGATTTGATTTTTTCTGATTTTCTCTCCTCTATTTATAACCTTAATTTTTTCAGCTAGTAAAAGCTCCAAATCTAATATAAATATATATATATTTTTAATGGAACATATTGATACCAGAACGTACTTTATATTTCTTGATTTATTTCTTATATCGGATTTTTCTCCATGTTTCAAACATTTCTAAATGTATTGAAAAAAATATCTATTTTTTATCCAATCCACAATTCCAATATTATATTAAGGGAAATTCGTATTTAAGAAGGTTTCGAGGCCATTTTTCAAGTGAAACAAACAACATACCGACACATCGTTGATAATATGTCAAGTAATGGATTGTCACGAGGGGGGAATTCCGTAATGAGTTTTTCCCGTGCATAGGTTTCATTCATTCTCTCGAGTCGAACGAGTTTTCTAAAAATGCAACACCGTATCTCGCCTCCTAACTCCTAAGTGACTTTGTTGTATTGGCAGAGTTCTCATTTCGAGGGCCATTCATTTGTCAACCGACGACACTTTATCAACTCCCATTTCATCTTTGAAGGGCGGATAATTCATTTATTTCGTTCAAGAGCCACTCAAGAGAGCGATCTTGTAATCAATCTATCAATCCACCTTAACTCCATATATATATATATATATCATTTTGGTTTTATCAAAGCTAGTTCATAGCATATTACGAGAAGAATGTGATTTTTCTTTTTTCTCAAAAATGATAGATATTCACTGTTAATCTTCCATATTTTCCTAAATGAATTTTTTGTTGCTTTTAAGCCTTCCTGTTATAATTATTCAATGTGATGATTACTTTTTTGTGCTATCTAGAATCCACTCATACTCGAAATTATCCAAAACAGCTTCCTAATACCAAAATTATCGGTTCAAATATATTTATCCAAAAAAATATGACACGGTTTGATTTCCTTTCTGAGACTTTGTTGGTCAAACTCATTATAGGTGAGATTTTTTCAGATTGGACCACCTATGATGAAATTAGAGAATTTTTTAAAATTCGATGTTTTCATTTAATAAAACATTTTTAAGTGATGATAGGTAAATAGGTTTGAATTATTCCAAATTATTCTATATCAATTAAACATAATATAACAAACTCGTACGTAGAGCTTTCGATTTCTTCAAAATCATCATCACAATGGATAAATTGAGATGAAACTACCAAGTCAACTAGAAAATATTTTTTATTTCCATCTATACATAAAGAAGAAATTTTATAATTTTTTTATAATTTAATTTATAGAGAATTTTTATCCCCCTCTGGAAATAAGTTTCTACAAAGATTAAGTAGTTAGACCTGGATCCACCTAACAATGCACGGTAACCAAATTAAAAAAAATACAAATATATATAGCACACGCCCCCTGGCCCCCCTGAAACTACGCACCTCGCTCCCACCACTGCATCCCCACCGCCACTCCTACTCCACCCCATCCCACCCCAACCCCGCCCCCGAAACCCCGCACCACAAAGATACAAATTTTATATATATACAATTGTTGCTCGTTTATTAAGAGTAGATAGATAGATATAAGGGGAAAAAATCATTAATTATTTTTGGAAAGAAATGTAAAAATTTGTTTGATTTTGACTTTCTTTCTTTATTTTAGAAAATTGAATATTTAAATTATTTATCAATTTGAGAGGTTGAGCCATCCATTTTGCCATGGAAGAATCGCGTAGTATCTTTTTTGATAAACTGTAAACATTATTACATTTTTTATTGTTTGGGCAAAAGTTCCAATAATATTTTTATTTATTTTTTCTAAATATATTTTAGAAACTGACCCAGGCTTCTCTCTGAAATAAACATTACATTTTTATATTCACACAATCACAAATTATCTGGAAAACAGGAATCAACAAACAGGTCTCAGCCTCGAACTCAAGCAAGAAGGAACTGAACCGGCGCTCCACTGCGTTTGCAAATATTCAGGGTTGTAAATTAGCTAATTAAGAGGGGCGAAAGGAAATGCAAAATGCAAATAAATATAACTTGTATAGATTAGAGCGGTGGTTCCTGACCTTTTCAGTTTCATTACCCCTGTGTCATTACCCCTTCTTAAAATTACACTACTTGACCATACCCCTAGATTATGAACCATTGGATTATAAGGTCAGGTGGGGTAACTGGGACCGGGGCAACTGGGCCAGGGGCCCTGTGACCCCAGAGCTTTTTAATTTTACCGCATTTTTTAGCGCAATTCACTTTTTCATATTGGTGGGAAATTTTCAGTGTTCCTGAATTAGAGAAATTTCTTTAAGTTTATTTTATACTTAAGTACTTAGTTAAGTTAATTACTTATTTACGTATTTACCTAGTTATGTGCTTACTTCTTACCTACTACCCAGTTCCTTGAAAATATTGAGACTTGGTAATACAATTAAGGCTTTCTTAAGCATAAGGAACTTATTTAACTTTATTTCAATGGGTAAAATGAAATTATTTTGTTTAGTTGTTTGATTTATGATACTTTTTTTTGTATTTTATGTAATAAAAATCGATTTTAAAAATTATACTAGGCGTTTAAACTTATCTACCTTAAAAAATTCAATAGAATAAAAAAATAGAGGTCTTGGTGCAACTGGGCCAGCCTAGTCAGGGCCCAATTACCCCGAATCGCTTACATCTTTGATTATTTTTAATCCATATATAAATGAGACTAATTCTACCTACGGCCAGGGCCTTGAGGGATAGGGGAACATGTCCAACTGCTCAAAAGATGTTAAAAATTAAAAAAACAGCAAATAGGCTGGGCTGGTCCAGTTACCCCACAACGCGTTTAACTGGACCGCAAAACTTTACATTCAACTTAAGATAATTCCAAAATTTTGAATAATCAAAAGTTGAAAGTATCATGATTATTTGAAGAAAATTTCATCTTTCAATTAATATAGTCACGAGATCTATAAATTGTGAGGAAGCTTAGTTATAGCCAAAAATATGGAGTACTATCCTTGGAAAAACAAAAGAAGCTGGCCCAGTTACCCCACCTGACCTTACTGTTAATATTGTATAGATAATTTTATTATAAATCTAGCTGCAAGGCCCGCCTTCGGCCCGAAATCCACCCAGCACCCCCACCCACACCACCACTCCAATGCACAGACAAAACCTTAATTTTATATATATAGATAATTTCATTTAAATTGGTAACCATGACGACTGTTTTTCTTGTGGGACGGACATAGATACAACATAGGTACATACAGAGCCAGTCACAAATGCCCTTTAGTAGTATAGGATAATTAAAATTGTTAAGACAAATTAACTTAATAATAATTTATAAGGATTAATTTATATTACATAAGTAACGATTTTGATTGTTTTATTTGAATATATTTATAGAAGAATTTTCAAGAGAGCATCATCGAAATCTAGCTTTGGCCGTCAATCATCGATAATATACG
>JALMQS010000146.1:573900-652466 GCA_024734495.1 Forficula auricularia
TAGCTAATAAATCAGTGTTTCTCAACCTTTTGTAGAGCGAGGAACCCTAGAGCACTTATATTTATTTCTGAGGAACCCTCTAGCACTAAAATATGAGATATTTAATTTTTCGTCAAAATATCAACATCATGCTACTTTTATAGCTTCCAAATATAACATACCGCCGCCGATGACGGTGTTGCCACATTTTAAAAATTTGCTAGATTTTGAGGAAATTGGCTACAAAAAACGTGCATTTTAAATT
Source organism: Forficula auricularia (assembly GCA_024734495.1). Taxonomy (NCBI): domain Eukaryota; kingdom Metazoa; phylum Arthropoda; class Insecta; order Dermaptera; family Forficulidae; genus Forficula; species Forficula auricularia. The sequence continues at coordinate 574,145 of JALMQS010000146.1, forward strand.
ACAATACCTAACATTTTTATTTTCATGAATAATATTATTATTAAATTTTTTGGTAATGTCATTGGGATACCCAATTACCCATATGCCCTTTTCGGATCGGACAAGTTTTTTTACATAAATAATATTCTCATCTATTTGAAAAACAATATTATTTCAAACGTCATTAATAACAAAATAATAATAAAACAATTTAAATAGGATGTTTTAATTTTTTACTAATGTAACGTAATCGTTGTATTATAAGAAAATTAAGGAACTTTTAGAGCAACAAAAATGTGTATCACTGAGACAATAATATGTTGATGTTCATCGCATTATTAAGTATCAATGGTTTTATTTGACTATATTAGGTAATACTTAGACTCTAAAAGTCCTTATTTCACATTATAAACACATTATGGACGGAAATGATAATAATAATAATAATAATATATATATATGTATACATATATAGTTCAATATAGCAAATCCCAAATACTATCTATCTCTTTCTCGTCTCAAGTGGCTATGCTGGATGCATAACCTTGTAGGCGCTCTCATCAACATTTGGAAGGCTAGACTAGTATTTTCAAAAAAATTTGGTCCGCGACCCTCTCTTGCATTTAAAAATTTCAAAGGACCCTCCGATGAAAGGATATGTGTTGAAAAACATCTCGGAGTGTGGGTTTAATTTTAATTCAGGAGTGAATTTATTTTCTTTAATTGGATTAAAAACACTCATAATTTTGATTAATAGCATATTTATTTTTAGTACCAATAAAAATTAATAACTTATATTAAATTAGAGAACAGAGAAAAGATTTTTTATTATAGACAAAAGAATCAGCAGGGGTTCGAATCCGGGATCTTCGCATGTCCGGTATTAATATTAATAATAGAGTCAGGCCACTACAGAGCTGCGAAAATGAACGAAGAAGAGATTAAAGATTAAATAAAAATGAAATTCCAAATTCATATAGACATTAGGTATTACCTTGAGTTCGGGGATCAGTGGCTAATACGATATAGGAGCTAAGGTTCGAACCCCGGCTGATCCTTTTGTCTATAATTAAAAATCTTTTCTTTGTTCTCCAATTTAATTTTATTTATTAAAATTGTCGTCGACGCGGCCTCGTTGTGATTGCGCCCCTGGTTAGAGAAAAAATAATTTTCGGCCTTTGGGTTTGAGATCCATTGGGAGGCGTTTGAATATAATTAATAACTTATCTTTGGAACATCTTTTGTCAAAATATTCTATGTATATGTTTCAATATTAATTTAACTAAGTTTATTAAAGATATTTTAAATTTTAAAAATATTTGAAAAAAAATTGATCCGTCATCAATTTTTCTGCGACCCACCAAATATTTTTTTGCGACCCCTACTTTGAAAATCATTGTAATAGATCAGGGGTCGGCAACCTGCGGCTCGCGAGCCGCATGCGTCTCTTTTCGATGTCAAGATGCGGCTCTCCAGTTTCATACGCAAATATTAATAATTACACTATTTGATTTTCAAAACAACAAGTTATGAGCCAGATTTAACCAAACATTCAAAAGGTATGCAAGGCCAATGCTCCCATTATGTATACAAAATTAGGTTGAGTTTGGTCCAAAAGCAAGAATTTACATTTTTTCACCCTCCCCCTTTTTGTTGGTTTTTGAGGGAATTTTTTTAAACAAAAGTTATCAGAAATCACATCCCCTACAACTTTGCTTATAATAAAATTTGCCGTAGGATTAATAGTTTAGGAATTATTTTATTATCATTTTCATTCGTGACGCCCCCCCCCACAAACTCCCTCTTGGGATCAAAATATCAAAAAGTTATATAGCTATAAACGTAAGTTAGAAGATATCTGTTCCAAATATGAAATTTCATAATAATCCCTTCAGTCGTTTTTACGTGAATCGTGAGGAACTTTTCGCGGAAACCACGGAAACATACAGATAGACAGACTTACAGATAGGAATTTTGTTGAGGGTGTTTTCGTTCATAACTTTGCTTGAAACCAAAATTTGGCGTGATTTGGACCAATGTGCAGACAAAACCTTAATTTTATATATATATAGATTATTTGATTACTAATTTTCTAGCAGAGCAAGCTAAAATACTTTAATATGCTTTGTGCGAAACATTTGTATGTTTTTATATGAATAAATATTATTTCATATTTAAAGTTATTTATTTTAAATCAAAAATCAAATTTATTTACCTAATCCTAATCAAATACCATAATATTGAAACAAAAATGAAAGTGGCTCTTTAAAAACTGGGAAATTTTGTAAATTGTAACTTTTGGCTCTTCCGTCTCAAAAGGTTGCCACCCCTGTAATAGATGATCACTTACGATTTTTGGGTTTAGTTTGATTCCTCTTTATTTTTTCACTAATCGTTCTATGGATGAGAAGAATTTTGTCTTCTTTTTAGACTAGTCAATAAATAAATTCAATCAATGTTAGATTGGAACAGTAGGTAATATGTTAAGTGAATTTCTCGCGATCCAGATAATTGAGTAATAAGGAAAAAGCGATAGTTTCTTGGTTGACTTGTCCGTTCAATTGCAAGATAATCACTCACAATAGTTGCCTTGTTGCAGAGATAGACAGACAGGGTTTTGCCATCTGATTGGACCCAGATCGATGTTATTTTAAGATGAACTTGTTTCATTACATTTGGACAGGCGAGAGGGAGACAAGATGACGATTACAGCTGAGAGTTTGATTAAAAATAAGCTTGCTTGTCTTTTACATCTTTACATATAAGATCGCTTCTGAAAAAAGAAATCTGGCCACGTGACCATGACCTAGACTATATTTGATTGATCCCCATCTAAGACAAATTCTTCTGTTTAAATATCGGATCTTAGGAAATAAAAGAAAATAATTTGAAAAATATTGAATTTTATGGTTTTTATTTTTCCCATAAATTACTAAACAAATTAAAAAAAAATTAAAAATAAATTCGTTATTGTTTAATTGAATTGAATAACTTCAAAAAGAATCTCAAAACGTTTCGAGATAAATTTTTCCTTTATCACTATAAGAACTTGAAAATAATATCTTTATTGTTTTATTAAATTAAATAAATACAATTCATTATAAAAATAATCTCAAAACGTTTAACAGCAAATCAAAACTTTTTGAGATTGTTTTTTATAAAGAATTGTATTTATTTAAAAGAAAAAATACATTTTTAGATTATTTAAATCACGGTTATATGCATATTGCATAGTTTAATATGTAGTCATATTAATTAATGAACTAAAGCTCGGACAGTCTTTTATAGTATGATTATTGTATGCAAATGCTCAAAGTGGAGTAAATTTTTACAAAATTTCTCAAAAATGACTCAAAATTTTTTGATTAAAAATAATTGGCTGAGTTGAGGACTAATAGCATTATAATAAAGCTTATTTTTTTATAATTTCTGAAAAAATGGTATTTTATCATGTTATCGGAGGATCTCCGAAGATTATTTTTGTATCAAAATCGTTTGAGATATTTTGAAAACACAAAGCAAAAGCTGTAAGAAGTTCAATTTATTAATTAACATGACTATAAATACATCTTAAACTAAATTTTTTTTGGAATAAATTAATTTAATTCTCTCAGTCTATAGTAAGTTTCAACGCATTTCGTTAGTTTATAATTTGAAATACTTATTGAATCTTTATCTGATAATTTAATTTTAAGACTATACCCAGGTATAACACACAATATCCCCAGAATATTCTAAGAAGTTATTTAAAGGACATATATATTCCAATTATCTCCAGGAGATCCACAGAATATTTGTATGTGCGTCAATCTTCCTGAGAATATTCTTTTCCGAATATTCCAAGAATGCGCAAATAAGAATATTCCAGTGAAGGGAATTTAATGTCCTACACGAATATTTTATTTCTAAGAAAATTCCCAAAATATCTACGAAGATTGAAAGATTATTCACAGGATATTCCAATGTCCAGAAAAGATATTATCAGAATATTTATAGAGTATTCTTGTACTACCTGGGTATAGAAATGGATATTTTAACAGCAAAGAAATTAGAAACACCAGATTAAATATTTTTAGTGACTCAAAACATTTTCCATTCAGAGTTTATTAAATGTTTATTCGAATCAAAAACAAGAGTACCTACATGAGGATATGCACTAGAGTACAATCTAAAAGCTCGTTAGTATTCTGAATCTCTCAAGGGATATCCTTCTCTGGCCAGACCAAATAATTAATCAATTCAATTAGATAAATCCCCATGGAGGCTTTTGAAATAATTCGCCTTGAAGAGTGAATTAACAAATATGAAATGCATGATGATGGAAACATCACCCCCGAGGGGAGATCATGACATCTGATATATGTATTTAAATTCAACTACATATCATACAGCACACTATTTTTTACTTTTATCGTGCAATTTATAACAAATAAAATAAATTCTTCGATGGTGTCAAAGGTTTCAAGTGAATCACCTCTGCTGCTCTAGTGAAATGGGAACCTATTATTGTTAATATAATACCTGTTTGTCAGATCAGTAGCCCTTAAACTAAATATAGTTACAAACGGGAATTTACAAGTTATGTAAATTAATTTGCCCCCAAAACGAAAATCATATTAAAATTTTAATCAGGTGATTATTTTGAAGTTCGAATTTTTAGGGGGTCTAAAATAAAAAATTATATTATGAGGTATGAAATATCCCTGTAAATACTCTCCCAAGGTAAATATAATCAGACTTTTTCTTTTTTTTATTTTATCACATAAAAAATGACCAGGTGAAGGGGCTCCAAAGTTCCATCCTTTCATGATTTTGTTCATGATGATGTACGGAAGCGGCCTAGTTAAAATTAATTTAAAAATCTACAAATTTTTAATGCTCCTTATTGACGACAAATATGAAAAAATGTGTATCTCTAGTATTTTGCAAGATGTTATGATGAGGACCGTTCAATATGCGAGCATCGCTTGCACTTGACCGGCTGATTTTTTGATTCGTTTTGTTAGTTTAAATATTTTTGATTTTTGGTTTTTTTTATTCTTATGAATTCCCCTGGTGGACCGTGGGTAGAATAGGTCCACAGTATCCCCTGCTAGTCGCAGAAGTCGACTAAAAGGGGTTGGAGGTGAGCCTAACAACCCCACTTCGTAAAAATTTCCCGGTTACCGAAGTAACGCACCGCTTCGGAACAAGTAACGAAGAAGAAAATAAGTTGTATATATTAAACAAGCTGTCCCAGACGTACCTTCGACCATCTCTTGGCTGCTGGCCTATGCGGTCCGCTTCTCAGTTTCCCCAAAATTCGGGTCTCCAAAAACGAATCTGCCCATAATCACTTTATTTTGTCTATAACTTTTACAAATATCCTATTTTACTATCAAATATATAAATATTATATGTATCTTGTAATGAAATAGGGCAGGGGTGTCCAACCTTTTGGATTACTCGGGCCGCATTTGAAGGAAAAACAAATGCCTCGGGCCGCATATAAAATTTACTAATTCCAAAAAGCAAAAATATCATAGCATTATAATCTTTGAGTTCTTTTACTTCAGGATTTTGTTTTTAAATCATTTATCTACTTCTATTAGCAACTTGAAGTCTTTTAGAAATATATCGAGTTTAATTATTTCTTAACACTTCCAAATTATTGAATTAATTGAATGTTCTCTATATGTATAATAACGAGTATCTAAATCATCCAAATAGTCCAAGTGCAATAGTCAAAAGGTCATTCCTAGACTAATAGAAATTAAGAAATTAACTTCTACTAGTCTAAAACAGATCTGAACTTGTCTTTGAATCCTTGCCTTAGCTGCTATAAATAAAGACAAATCATTCTATCAACGCACTTTTTAGTAATTTTTCTAAAATCAATAATTTTTATTTAGTGAAATAATAAATATTTAAAAAAATGGAAATATATGAAATGAAAAATAATTTTTAATTATTCTAAACTTGTCACCTGATAGTTGAGCTTATAATTTTGCTTTTAGTGAATTTTATTCTCGAAAATAGCTGTTAGTTAGGTATATGTAAATTTAAACTTCTAAAAAAATATTTTAAGAAAAAAATAAAAACCGACTTAACAAAATAAATTAAAAATGCACTAAAAGGTATAAAATAATTATTACCTTATTTAGTTACAAGTGAAACTACTAAATATTAACATGAAATTACTTTTTGAAGTCGGTGCCAAACAAACTATACCTATAAGCGAGCGTACCCACCAAACGTACTAAGTAAGATCCGTCGAGTGCGATTCATAAAAGGTATATGTTTGGCACCGACTTCAAAAAGTAATTTCATGTTAATATTTCTTCATTTAGTTGTAACTAAATAAGATAATAATTATTTTATACCTTTTAGTGTATTCCATTTGTTGCATTTAATCTTTTTGAAGTCGGTTTTATTTTTCTTAAAAATTATTTTTATTTTTCTCTTTTTTAGTGATGTTATTAATAGTGATAATATCATCAGAACTTGACCAAATTAATATGACACCATCCCTAAGAAAACCCCTTTCCAATAAAAAAAGAATCATCGAAATTGGTTCATAAACAAAGAAGTTAGGCCTGAACAAACCTAACTGAAAAAGGTCTAATACCTATGAAAAAAATGGGACCAATCAGAAGGTAGACTGAACGCAATGCAATTTTTTTTTTCAAAATCGGTTCACAATTGCCGGAGATATGAGGTAACATAGGCGATAAAAAAAAAAAAAAAAAGTCGAATAGAGAACCTCCTCCTTTTTTGAAGTCGGTTAAAAAGTGAATAATTATTGGGAAGCCAGGAGGAATATTTGTTTCTGGGTAGATAATTTTTTTGAAATTATTTTAATAAAGAGACATTATTAAATATTTCTTTCAGTTCAATGTCTGATTGCAGTGTCATACATTCAATCAGAAAGTTTGCAGTTAAAATATTTAAATCTAATAAAAATGGTTCAAAATATGCCAAAATTGTGATTATTTTTTCGGAAATCTCGATATATTTTTTCACATTTCAAAATCTTCGAAACCTTTTGGGGAGATTTTCTAATTTCTTCTTATTTTAGAAACAAAAATATCAGGTCAAATTGTATCAAATATATATCTTTTCCATATAATTTTATGTCGGGCCGGATTAATTGCTTTGCTGGGCCGCATGCGGCTCGCGGGCCGTAGGTTGGACAGCCCTGATATAGGATATAATGTGAATTAACAATTGCATTCTCCTGCTGCGGTACTTTTACTTTGAGGTCTTCTAACTCAAAAGTTAAAAAAGTTAATTTCACTTTGTGTTTTCTCGGTGGATAGAATTGACAGTAATTTTTCAAAATTTTATATAAATAATTTTTAAAGTCATGTTATCCTTTAGCTAATGTAGTGTCAAAATTGTGTATCAGAGTTACTAACAACCAAGAGTAAACCTAGAGTAAATTTTTTATTGTTTTTCAAAAAAATTTCTTTAATTTTTAACATACTGGTCTGAAAAAATACTATTTCGTTTGGTGGCCTCGAACCTAAAAAGTTTGAGAACCATTGCTAGAATATATTTTTCGATGAAATTATATTTGTTATCGCATCGAGGTAAGAGCGGGGAATTAAAGTCCAATGACTCTCATGTCAATGAGTATTATTGATTTAAATAAACATTTATGACATTCATTATTATTACTATTTGAATAAATTTCACCCTCTAATTTCTATCTCCTTGTATATGGTAAAGGCATTTGAATAGAAGAAATCGATTAGAAAATAGAAATCAGTGATAATTTTTTTAATAGTATTTATCAAAGCAAAACTCTCCTCTTTTTGATAGGAATATTTCATTCAAATCATATACAGTAACCCTTACATTTACGCGAGGTTATGGTTATATGAATAGCCGGGTATAAATGGAATCATGTGCAATTGTTAGAAATATAGATAAATCTATTTCATATTTTCAAATATTTTACTTTTACTAGTGGTCTAAAAGTTTTGAGTTAACAGCACTGCGTCATTTGTGAAACACTCCATAACGTTCCAAAAAAAAAATTGAAATAAAAAGTAAAAACTTATTCAAAATTTAATTGGATATTGTGGTGATTTGGAAATTTTTTACCAGCGTACGAATTGAGTCAGTAATTTGGAACTTGGACCAAAGGTGCGACTTAAAACAAAAAAATTGTCTAATTCTATTTGTTGAGATCTTTACAGAAATACTTCACACCCCATGACAAAAAATACTTTTCATTTTTGAACTATTCTCCAAAAAATCGTTTTATTAAAATTTTAATTACGATTTTTGATTTCGGGCAAATAAATTATAATTTTCAAGTTTGTGTCTCCTTTAATTTATCACCTGCAACACACATACATACAGACATTGTAGGAACACTAATAGGTTCCGTTTATTACTTTTGTACAATCGTTTTTTTATGTATACAAATATAAAATGATTTAAATAATTAAAATATAAGAATTTTTAATACAAGCACCAAAGCTTAATTGATAAATCGTCCAAATCAAGTGGGAAGTACTCTGGCTCAAATCTGATTGGAAATATTTTTTTTTTTTTATTACAATATTTACAAGAAATAATCGCTTAAATTTTTAAAACATATAATATATACCTACTAGTAGGTATATATATTTTTTGAATATTAGAAGATAATGCATGCAACTAGTCTTTTAAATTTTTTGAAAATAGACGAAATTGTTGTGTTCTAACATTTCGAATAAACTTTAAGTTACAAAATGGCCTAAAAAAAGCTTCTTATAATAAATCGCGAAAAAATGTTTATATATGATATAACCATATATGAGAAATTAGTTCATTTTAAGAGAGTTCATTATATTTTTTATTGCATAAAGAATTGTCTAAAATTCATTTTATAATGGGAATTCGTCCCTTGTTGGGAACCGGCTCTTTATAATATAATTTGTAGATATACCCAAAATATGGAGTCCCCAAAAGACGAAAAGAATCTTGTACGTGATGTGAAAATTAATTGATTCATCACTATTTCACAAAGAATAAACAATGAAATTACTGACTAGGTAAATCACGTATTTTTCTGACGAGCAAATTAATGTCCGTCTGAACCGTGCTGCGTACATTTTACGAAATGAAATAAAAAGTTATGATGAAATATCACGAGTGCAAAGACAATTTAGTGCCAAAAGGGAGAATCCACTCCACCGGATGAGATAATTAATAAATGTACTAAGTAAATTATATGACATGCAGGTTTAACGAGTAGAGAGGAGATGTCATCTCCGTTGATCTCCATCTTTCATAAAACTTGCATAATTTGAAAAACGATCTGAAGGATAGGTAATTGAATGAGACTACCAGATGTGCTAATTGTTATTTGGAAAGTTTACGGAGTAATGTTGACTAATAAACGTAGTTTTGATTAGACTTTTATTTTTATAAATAAATATATTAAAACTTTTTCAAAACTGTGTTACGCTAACCGGAAAGAGACCCCTGGTAATATTAATATAATAATTATTCAAAATATATTTTTTTTTAATTTATTTAACTTAAAATAAATTCAAATTTTTAATTAATTTTAATACATAATTATTTGTAATAAACTATTAGTAAGTTTTAAAATTAATTCAATAAATTGAAATCGAAAAACTCCTTGTGCGTTTATTCCTTTATCTTCACAACGCCTGAAAATGTCAAAAAAATTCGTTTATTCTTTTACCTTCACAACACCTGAAAATGTCAAAAAAATCTTCATTTTTGAACCACAAATGTTAGAAAATTCAAAATCTACTCAGTTCTCCGCATTAGAAATATAAATATTTTGGCTAGACAACGGAATTTCTACTATTTTTAATCGACTTCAAAAAAGGAGGAGGTTCTCTATTCGACTGATTTTTTTTTGTCTATGTTACCTCATATCTCCGTCAATTGTGAACTGATTTTGAAAAAAAAAATTTATTGGGTTCAGTCTAGCTTCCGATTGGTCCCATTTTTTTTTCATTGCCATAGACCTTTTTTGTTAGGTTTGTTCAGGCCTAACTTCTTTGTTTATGAACCGATTTCGATGATTCTTTTTTTATTGGAAAGGGGGTATCTTAGGGATAGTGCCATATTAATTTGGTTAAGTTTTGATGGTAAGATCACTATTAATAACATCTTAAAAGAGAAGGAATTCAATCAATTTTTTCGGACGAATTCTAAGATTTTAGTAGAAATATTATTAAATTTCGATATCAGAGGGGATTCATCCCCCCAGGAGTCAAAGCTGAGAACTAACACGTTATCCGGGCAGTCAGCTCACTCCCTCGAGACAAAAACCTCTCTCTGAATTGCAATATATGATATAAGCACAGAAATTTTTTACTCCATTCTTCTATTATGGAAATTAAAAAATTTAGCTTAAAATGAAAAAAAGTTTTCCTCTGATATCGCAATTTAATAATATTTCGACTAAAATCTTAGAATTTGTCCGAAAAAGATTAATTGAATTCTTCTCTTTAAAATACATCTTGGTTAATCTGAACCTGAGCTGATTTTTTGAAAAAACTACCAACTATTTTCAAAAAAAAGATGCTCAAAACTTTAATTATAAAATTAATAACATCACTAAAAAGAAAAAAAGAAAAATAATTTTCAAGAAAAAATAAAACCGACTTCAAAAAAATTAAATGCAACACATACAACTAAAAGGTATAAAATAATTATTATTTTATTTAGTTACAACTAAACGACGAAATATTAACATGAAATTACTTTTGAAGTCGGTGCCAAACATATACCTTTTATGAATCGCACTCGACGGATCTTACTTAGTAGGCTTGGAAGGTACGTCGCTTATAGGTATAGTTTGTTTGGCACCGACTTCAAAAAGTAATTTCAACTTAATATTTCGTCGTTTAGTTGTAACTTAATAAGATAATAATTTTTTTATACCTTTTAGGAATTTTATTTGTTGCATTTAATTTTTTTGAAGTCGGTTTTATTTTTTTCTTATAAATTATTTTTTTTGTTCTTCAGTTATCGTGGAACGGTATTCAGAAAAAAGACAGTTTAAATTAATTATCTTTAGGTTTCAGATATTTTTAAACACCTTGAGAAAAAAATGAGTGAATTTAATAGCGGCACAAGAAGTCCTGAGTAATTCTTCTTCTGTGCCCAAAAAATGACCATACTCATAATTGATTGAAAATTAAAGCATGGTATATTTTAAGTTTATCCACCATACTTTTAATTTTATTCAGGTATACGGATACTGAAGAAGAATTTATGTCATATTTTTTAGAGAAATTCGAAAGTATTGAGAAACTAGGATTCATTTTGTTGAATAAAATAAATTAAACTAATACCTACATTAAATTTCAATTTGTCGATAGCATCATACTTAAAATTTATAAAGAAATCACTGGAGTTTTTCGTCTACTAATTCTGAATTTTTACTTCATTTTTTGCCATTCGGATTTAATTCCCGAGGGGGTTACTACAACCCTTCTGACATATAATATAATTTATTGTTAACCCCTCGGGTTTAATAGACCACATTCCTCTTAAAATTTCTTTACTATCTAATCTATTACAATTTTTAATAATATATTATACGTAAAGTAGTATTATTAAATATTATTTACACCGTTACAAAATTAAAAAAAATTCTTAAAATCTTAAAAAATACACAAAAAGTAAAAAAAAAGAAAGTGACTTTTAATATGATTAACTTTCGATATTGCTTTTAATTATTTGTCAGATGAATTTTGATCTCTATGGTAAAGCCTACTGCCTGGTAAGCATATGTATGGTACTCAGGATCGACTCCTCAATTCCCTATTTTTCTCTCATATAAAATACTTTGATCCAAGATTAGAATTGCTCTATTCTTTTCAGGGTCGGATCTAGGGGGAAGGGACAAATGGGCATGACCCCCGACGGTAAATTTTGGGAAGCAGGGCAATTTTTTGTATTATATATACATTTGCATTAGGGGTTGGGGGAGTGTCGGAAAATTCAAGATTGCCACCCCCTGTCAAAATACATAGATCCTGCTCTGATTCTTTTAAAAGATTTATAAAACCAATAACAATGTATGCCTCATGATGGGGTTAGAACAATTCCATCTATTTTAATAAATTCTTAAACACTCACTTGTTAAATTCAATTTAATTATTTAATTGAAATATTGATTTTTAATTGAAGAAAGGGTAGGTGGGAGGCATTATGATGTACATATAGTTCCTTAAAGAATATTTTAATTAAAAATAAGTTACATCTACTATTAATAGAAATAATTAAACTGAACCTTTGGATTTAATTAATTTAGGATTACCTATACTTTATAATTCAAAAGGATTTGTTTGTTTATCATATCAAATTGAAAATTTTTTATTTAAAAAAATTCTCCCCGAGATATTTTACCTTAAGCATATAGGTAGATAAGTAATTTTTTATTGTTTATTTTTTTTTTTGGCTTTCTCGGTTTTAGCCATTAGCAATTTTACGATACTTTATATTAATTAATTTTTTCTCTATTATGTAGGGATCAGATTAAAGCCGGTTTGCAGCGAGTCGGGGTTGAACCCGCACTAGAAGGCATGTACGTTACCCACTCGGCCAACCTGACCCCAATATAGGTAAGTTATCTATTTTTAAATCATAATTGTTAAATAAAGCTCGCCCGTACAAAAAAGAACCATTTAAAAATAAACATCAAAGGGGAAACGGCAACGTACTCGTAGTAATGAATTTTTAGATAAAAAATTCCATTTAAATTGTTCATTAACATTCAAATTGAATTTAAATTTTTTTTTAATCAATAATATATTTGATAGAAGCACTTAAAATTCTATCTAGGTGTTTTTAGTTTAACATACACAGTGTGTGGATGTGTGGAAGCATTTTGTGGTATAATCTGGTATATAATAACAAATAAAATGATTTGTTTAGGTATCTTAGTTCCTGGCGGACTGAACATAACTCGGTCATATTATGCGTTATTAAAAGCTGTAAATTAATATTATTTTTAATTCAGGTTTCAAAAGTTTGAAATCTATTTGCAGCAAGGATTAAATTAAATTGATACAAAAGTAAATTTATATCTTCGCCAACCCATTTCTGCCACAATCAGGACATCGCTACGCACAAGGTCACAAATCTTTTTTACATGAAATTAAAATTAAAATAATATTAAATTGAAAGTTTCTTTTTGCCGAGAGTATTAGAAATTTTTATAAATTGAAGGAGACAATAAAAGAGTGTGTCTTCTGCTGGAATTATAAATTTTTAATTTATTTAACGGGACTATTGTTTTAGATTTTTGCCCTCTTCATCAAGTCTATTACAATTGATCCAGAGGAACTAATGTGGGTCTGTATGTGATATTTTCACTGTCTAAATCTCACAAACATACATTAATTCCTGTTAATCAATTGTAATAGACTGATGAAGAGGGCAAAGCTCTCGAAACAATAGTCACATTATAAATAAATTAAAAATTTATAATTGCAGCAGAAGACACAATATTTTATTGTCTCCTACAATTTATAAAATAATATTATACCGCTTTTAATTTTATTTCAATTTTAATTAATTTTGGCTTCAAAAAGAAATCATATTTTAAATTTATAAACAAGCCAAAAATTTTTTAGCAATATTATTTTCAATTAATGTTTACTTATCACTAGAAACCTGTTTTATTATGATCACCACCCCTTTAATATTAAAACATATCTTGGATTATTATTTTAAAAATGAGAAATGGATGTTCAAGATAGCAAACTTTAATATTTATTTTCCACTGACTGTAACTAGGTATAGTTTTTCTAGTAAGAAATTATTAGAATTTATTTACATATTATATAAATCTTATTTATCATGGAATAAAAATCTTGCAAAAGTTCTAATAGATGCAATTTAAATCCAAATAGAGACGCTTTTCCCACTTGAAGTTTTTATTTCACCCTATTTCTGGAGCTTTGCATATCATGATCTTATAAAGAATGAGACATCCAGCCACTAAAACCTTAAGATCAACTTATCTTTTAACAGAGTAAGACTTTTCTTTTTTCATTTTATTTCATCTACACCTGGTTATCGACCGCATTTTCTCCCTGTAAATCAATTTTTATTATTATCAAATTTACTTGTTTGTTGTTCTATTTGTTTGGTTCACTGGCTTGATTCGATTTAATAAAATTATTTATAAGCATAACCAAGACGAAGAAAAATAGTCTTACTGTGCTGTTCCAAAATTGGTAAATAAAAAAAAAAAAAACCCTATTATTATACTAACAGTTCGTAACATTTATCGTTGTTGTTCCTTTAACTTCTCGACTTTAAACTTATCACTTCACATTTCTCATGTAGTTCAAGTTTAATTATCACCTAATAATAAAAAAATTAATTTGGCGACACCCCACATTCATAAATATGTCGAAAAATCGCTTTTCTCATCATTTAATAGCTCTTTAAAAATCCTAATATATAGTCTCATTTATACATTTTTTTAGAGTTTGTTTTTCAGAGAATAGCATAGTTCGTTTGTTATGTGGGTAATAAAAAAACGAATTTTTCTATATCCAATCGGGAAATTGAACCCATGAGAAATAACAGATAAAATATTTCTAATTAAAAGATGGATGTTGAAGTTGAAACTTTTGAAACTATAGTCCGAAACAAATACAATAAATGATATAGATATACTGGACATACATATTTTTATTTGATATATATGTATATGTTTATTTGCATCAAGCAGAGTAACAACCTCATTAATTTCTCTTTATGGATTTTTTTGATTTTCAGGGCTTTACAAATTCTCCTCACAATGTGTCTATTATCTACTTTTATAACTCATTGAATTAAAAATCTGTGGAAATTCACTAAAGAGTAGGACTTTTGAAGAAAATCATCTTGGTGTCTTTAATATAAATGGAGGAGAAAGTAAAAGCTTTTCCAAGAGTCGTTATGTTCGCCAGCTAGAGTCGTAACATTGTATAAAATTCCATTTTTACATTTTTGTCTGAATTTTAGTGAAGTCCAGTTGAATATCTATATATATAAAATTAAGGTTTTGTCTGTACATTGCTCCAAATCACGCCAAATTTTGTTTGCACACGTTTCAAGCAAAGTTATGAACGAAAACACCCTCAACAAAATTCCTGTCTGTATGTATGTCTGTATGTCTGTATGTATGTCTGTCTGTTTCAGTGGTTTCCGAAAAGTTGCTCACGATTCACGTAAAAACGGCTGAAGGTATTATTATAAAATTTCATATTTACATCAGATGTTTTCTAACTTACGTTTTTAGCTATATAACGTTTTGATATTTTGACCGCAGAAGGGGGTTGGGGGGGGGGACGCACGAATGAAAATTATCAAATAACTCCTAAACTATTAACCCTACAGCAAGTTTAATGATAAACAAAGTTGTAGGGGATGTGATTTTGACAACTTTTGTTAAAAAAATTTCCCCAAAAACCTCCCAAAAAGGGGGGGGAAAAATTAAATTTAAAATAAAAATTCTTTCTCTTGGGCCAAACTCAACCAAATTTTGTATACATAATCTGTGGGTCACTAGAAGGCTAGAAATGCAAAAACTGGGTGAGGAGGGTGGGTGCGGGGGTGGGGTGAAGAGTGAGACGGAGTAGGGTGAGGTGCGGGGGGGGGGGGGTGCAGTCCAGGGGGCATAGCGGGGGTGAGGTTCAGGGAGCTAGGCGGGGGTGTGGTGCGCAGGGTTAGAGGGCGCGGGGTGGGGGTCCGGGGGTGGATAGGGTGCGGGGTCCGAGGTGGGTGGGGGAGGTTGTGTGGAGGCGGTGGGTTGGGAACGGGTGCATGGTGCACGGGGTGGAGGTGCTGGAGGCGTTTTGGGGGGCGGGGGTTGGGGCGAGGGGCTTAGTGGGTTAGAGGGTGCGGAATGGAGTGTTGGGGTGGTGGTGTGGGGGCGGGGGTTGGGCATAGTGCGGGGGTGGGGGTGCTGGGTGGGTTTCGGTGGGTGGTGGGTGGGAGTGGGGTGGGAATGGGGGTGAGGGTGGGGTTCGAGGGCTTGGGGTCCAGGGGGCGTGCCCCCTGGCTAGCAAGAGGGCCCCCGAAGGCAGTTAGTTCTCTCTATGCACAAAGAGAAACAAAGAGGTTGTCCTCTGCTTGATGCAAATAAAGATACTCACATATATATCGAAATTATATATCTGTATATATATTATTTATTTGTTTGAGACTATAGTTTCGAAGGCTTGGCCCTCATCATCAGTCTTTTTAATTATAAAATTTTCTTTTCTTTTGATCAGCATCGCGTGGATATTGAAAAAAAAAATTTGAAAAATTGGTTCCTTCTTTCTAAGCTGAATAGCCAGGTAGAATTAAAATTGTTTCTCTTTGTGAATCAACAACTCTGCTACTCTCGGCAAAACAAAAACTTTTCAATTCTCTCTATGCTTAAGGAGGTTCTTTTGCGACAATCCACACAAAAAGTTTTATCCTCGTAACCACTCTATAAATGTGAACGGAACTAAAATTTTAGGTTATGTTTTTTAACGTGACTGTCCACTCACACTACGAAATCTCTATATGGATACACACATACTAGCCGGGTCGTTTCCAAGCCATTGTGCTTATATCCCCATAACTAAAAATAATCACCCAAATATGTTTTTTTTGTTTTTTATCAAAACTACCTGTTAAATAATTTCAATTTTTTTTTAAGTTACTCCTAATATATTATTCCAACGAATATTAGTTTTTCGTCAAGATGGCGAGAAAGTCCTTCAATGAAAAAAATAAAATAATGATCATATTCCCACACTTTCCTATCTACCCTATGTTAAAAATGTCATTTTTAATTGCATTTATTTCATGTATGGTGTTGTAAATCGTCTTCAAATTTTAACAGTATGTGTATTATGCTTTTAATGACTTATATTCCAAGTTTCAAAGACTTCTTAAATGTTTGCATTTGTGAAAGAACTACCTTAACTAGTTTTGTTTTGAACCAAGCGCAAAAGGCGAAAGTCCATTTCTATAACAATAGAAATTAAAAATTAATCTCTAATAATATGAATCAGGTCTAGACTTGTAATTGGCATTTAGCTCTAGATTATGTTAATTGAAAAGATTAGGTTTTGCCGAGAGTAGCAGAATCGATGATTCATAAAGAGAAATAAATGAGGTAGTTCTCTGCTTGATGCAAATAAACAAAACATAAATACTGATCACTCAAAAATTAATTCTTAAAAGTCTTATTTTGAAATTTTTATTTGGTTTTTAAGACATTCAAATACACTCGGATAAAAATCACTTTTATCAGCTCAGTACGATTAGAAAGCAAATACCCACAAATGCCTAAATTTGTTGTTTTTCACTATTAAAATAACTCGGCCCCCTTTCCCTACCTATATGGACTATTAAAAAATAGATGTATGCATAGAATTATTTGTGTTAAATAAAAGGCTTTTTCAGCAGTTTTTAATTAATTTTAAATGGTGTTTTTTTAATATTTACAAATATTTAGAAATTTTTACAATATTCCTTCTTCAGTGGACCTCACTTTCAAAAATCACCATATTTTCTCAGTCTTCAAAATTCGAACAAAGGGCCACAGAGATATTTCATTTCATTTTTAATTCTGCCCTCAAAAATTTCTACCAATAACAATTTTTTTTTATTTCTTTTTGATGCTTTAACAGACAGGTCAATTAGCACATTCTGAGGGCAGAATTAAAAATGACGAAATGAAATGTCTCTGTGGCCCTGTATTCGAATTTTGAAGACTGAGCAAATATGGTGATTTTTGAGTGAAGTCCAATGAAGAAGGAATATTTAAAAATTTCCCAAATATTTGGATAAATTAAAAAACCACCATTTAAAATTAATTTAAAAAAAATGCTGAAAAATAAGCCTTTAATTTAACACCTACTACAAAATCCTCAGGACCAGTGTGAATTAAGATAGAATTATTTATTAGTAAATTAAACTAAAATAATATACCTATCGATATTATTAAATATATTTCAATTATATCAGGAAATAATCCTTAAAGTTAAAAGAATAAATCCTTTAATATCAGTTTGACTGGAAAATATGGATTGACGATATTTAAATTTAAAAATAAATAGTCTAATTCAAAGTATTTTTTTCTTAAAAATATTAAAAAATATGTCATATCTGAAAGGAGATGAATAGCGTGACGTCAGAGTTCAGCAAAGTTTTTTTTTGACTTTTCGTCCTTTCTAGGCATAAGTCAATTTACGATATTTATTATTATATTTTTAAAATTTGTCTCTAGACAGGAATCAGATTTTAGCTGGGTGCCTCGAGTCGGATTCGAACCCGGGTAGACTTCGTTAACAGGCTGGTACGCTAGCCCCTATCCTAACCCAAATCCTTCAACAAAGTTAATTTTTTCCAACTGAATATGTTTTTGGAGTAGAACACAACTAGATTTGAAAATATATTTTTTTCCAAATTGAAGAATACATTTCCAAAAATTAAATAACTTTAACTGTTGGAAATAAAAACATAATTTTTAGACATATTTTTTCTAAAACTTTTAAGGAGATAGGTGTTGGTTCTAGTTGAAACATTTTAATATAATAATAAAAATTGCCTAAGATGCGAGGTTTTTTAAGTTTTAGATTTTTCGTGAAACCTACCTCTCATCTTACTGCAATTTTTATTATTATATTTTTTATATTTGAAAATTTCCCATGTATATTTTATCTGCATTTACCTGTGACGCCACGCCATTAATTCTAGTTCCGACTATAATTTTTATATTTTTTGACATTTTTCAAAACAAAAATCCCTATCTAATATTTTTAATTTAACTATCTATTATTATTAAATATTTTATGAACACACACTATTATTCTACTAGCTGTCTTATAAATCATATATTGTCTATTTATTTAATAAATTTTATGTATACAACTCTCTCTTGTAAATCATTTCAATTGGTAAATAAACGCTCTGTCTGCGGCTTACGCTCTCCTTGAAAGGTGCACGTTGCTCTCATTCATCTGCACTGCGGTTCAGACACTTCGTCTAGCAAACAACTCTGTGTTTATGATTCTCTTAAACTTATCAAAACCAATAAATTTCCCGAAGACAACTTGAAATCGATTCCTAGAGCTTATGTTTCCGCACAAGTGATACTTCTCTTTTTCTTTTGAATATCCTGTAATAGTGCCAATGGCTTGTGTGTTGACAGAGCTCTTTTCTTGAAAGAACGGCTTCAAGTTTAAAAAAAAAAGCTTTCTATTTGGTTTTAACCTCATAGATTCGAAAGTTCATGAATTTATTAACAACTATTTCAATAAATTTTTCCAAAAATATTTTTTTACAGTACCTACTTACACTCTTGATAATAATTGGAATTTTAATAAAAATATGGAGAATATGATATTTTTGATTGTGAATTAATGAACATAAAAAATTAGCAAAATACAAAACATTCCATTGAATAACAAAATGTTATCAAAAACAATTAAATGTTTTACTCTATCTATTTATCTATTTATATACAAAAAATCATCAAAAAAAGACCATTGATAATTTTAAAATTAGTCATATCAAAACAATTAAAAACAATATTTCAATTAGTATCTACTAATAATATCACCGATTCTTTTGGTTAGCTAGACATGGAATTAAAAAACGATTTATTTATTTATCTGGGATTTTATTCTTAGCTCCTTTCAATGTAAAATGCTTTTGAAAGTGGGGATTCATTTTCGCCTTGAAAAAGACGTTTGCCCCTCGGATTCTTTCGATAAACTGGCGAGCGAGCAGCAGGGACACGCCCCTTTTATAAAGAAGCCAGCGCGGGAAAGATTATGCTTACGTCACCTAAAATGCGGGAAGAATTAACCAATCAGCTTAATTTCTAATTAGAGCAAGGGTTATAAAAGAAGCCAGCTGCTCGAAGCGAATTCAGTTGTTATCATTCGGTTGTCATGTGTGAGTTGTCACTGGTTGAAACTCATTGAATGAAGCAGCTCTCCGGGGTGACTGATAACCTTGGAACGATTTGAAACGAAGCGGCTTGTGTGGAAGAAGTAATGGTGTATACACGTTCTGTAACGAAGAAGCAATAAATGCGGGCCATGTGCCGTTATTTTGTTATAAGCATATTTTCAACTGCCTAGTGCGAATTCTTATTTAAAATAGCATTTTTCAACTCACTCTAAAGCCGTTAATAGAGATTATCATCTCTGAAGATTATCTCGCAGCCCGGCAAATCTCCTTCCAACTAACCCTTCAAGCCAATCATAACAAAAATCATCAATCATCTCAATCATTTCCTATATTTATTTATTTATTTATTAAAAACATTGTATCTGTAGGGCCATCTAGCCCCTTTAATGTACAATTTTCAGCCAATTCAATTACATAAATATTAATATAATACAAAACAAAAAAAAAACGGAAAAACCAATATAAAAGCAAGAAAAATTCATAAAGTAAAACATATGATACATAATAATTAAATGAAACATAAATACTAAAAATACAATATATATATTGAAGGAGAGTAAAAAAATAATAATGACAACATATAGGATACAAAAACAGAAAATAGAAATAAAATATTAAGCTAGGTGCTTGCGAAGTTCTGCCTCGAATGCTTCAGGGCGCCCAATCTTCCTCACGTTGAGTGGCAGTGCGTTCCAAACCTTGGTCGCCGTAACCTCAAAGGAGTCCGCCATCATTCTGCTTCTATGTGGTGGACAGACCAGCGCGCGCGCACGTATTGACGGTCCACAGGCCAGCGTCCGACTGAGATAGTCAGGCGCATGTCCCAAGAGAACCCCGTGCACAAACTTAGCATATCTGTACTTTTGGAAGGCACTGAATTTCATCCCCAGGATCTTAGATGAATACTCAGATACACTTGCTCTGGGCCCAAGCTGGTAAATGTACCCAAGCGTTGAAAGCAACCGAAAGACGTCTGCTTCTGCTATCTAGATTAAAATAGATGGAGTCACAATAAAGGAAGTGGTTATCTATTTCCATACTTTATTAAATATCTTAAAAATTTCATTTTGGTGGGCCTTGTATCTGCCTCAAATATGCCCCCTTATTACTTTAAAATAGTCTCATCTAAAAATCTATAGATATTTAAAAAAGTATCATCGTGGTAATAAGTTCGATGAAATTTATTTTAGCTACTGTTGAATGGCACATGAATTTATGTAGAATTAGCCTAAACGTTTAACATTTAATTCACTTTAAAATGAGGGTGTGAGAAGGGTTCATAATAGCCAATTTTATGTGATTTTTTTACCTGTCGGCGTTGAGAATTCTTAATTTTATGAAAAAAATTTTTCTCATTTTCTCTTTATCGACGACAAATAAAAATGAATTTAGTGAAAAAGAGTACGCAAGAGTACGCAACCTCTTGGCATCTAGAAGTATTGACTGAAGTTGAAATCGTATGTTTTTTAATGCAAACTTTTGCAAAACGAATGTAATACTTTAACTTATATGCTTAAGTAAAAGTAAAAATTCCAGTTAATTAGCTACAATCTTCAATAATTTCCCATATATTTTTTTTCCTTTTCCAGAAGTTCTGAAACTAGAAAACCAATTGCTTTATTCGTTTTTTAAATTTAAATTTTAGCCAACAAACTATACAAAAACCAACTTTTAAGGTATATTATAATTCGAAAGTGAAATTTAGGGTAAAAGAATCGATAAGCCTTGCTTAAATTTAAGTAAGACATGTGATGCTTTTGCCCTAAGTATCATTTTTGAATAACAATTTGCCTTAAATGTTGATTTTCTCTTAATTTAAGTGCTACTTAGTGGAAGTTTTATTTTAATAGATAATAAGTAAAAATATATCTTTCTAGGTGGGTTTCACAAATAAAACAAATAAATAAATAAATATATGTTTTGAGTTTTTATCTCGATATATATTTCGGGTTATGAGCCCATCATCAGGAGTTACAAAAGAAAACTTTGTTTCATTGGTGAATTCGGGCGTTAGACGTACAGACATATAGTCAAAAATAATGTATGAAAATGATTTTCCTCCCCGTTACAGATATCCTTAAACACAAATATACGAAAAATAAATGTACAATTTTTTGATCGAATTCAATTTCTGTCCGCCCTTCGGGGTACGCGCGGTTAGCGTATCTATATAAATAAAATTAAGGTTTTGTCTGTACATTGCATCAAATCACGCCAAATTTTGGTTGCACACGTTTCAAGCAAAGTTATGAACGAAAACACCCTCAACAAAATTCCTGTCTGTCTGTCTGTGTTTCCGTGGGTTCCAGCGAAATGTTGCTCACGATACACGTAAAAACGGCTGAAGGGATTATTATGAAATTTCATATTTGCATCAGATGTCTTCTAACTTACATTTTTAGCTATATAACGTTTTGATATTTTGACCCCAAAAGGGGGTTTGGGGGGGGGGGCGCACGAATGGAAATTATCAGATAACTCCTAAATTATTAACTCTACGGCAAATTTTATTATGAACAAAGTTGTAGGGGATGTGATTTCTGACAACTTTTGTTTAAAAAATTCCCCTCAAAAACACCCAAAGGGGGGGGGGGTCAAAATATGAACATTCTTGCTTTTGGACCAAACTCAACCAAATTTTGTATACATAATCTGTGGGTCACTAGAAGGCTAGAAATGCAAAAACTAACGACCAAAAATGCGGGGGGGCTCAAAAAATGAAAATTTTTACCCTTAGAGCCAACTTAACCAAATTTTGTATACATAATCTGTGGGTCACTAGAAGACTAGAAATGCAAAAACTGGGTGCGGGGGTGGGTGTGGAGTTGGGTTAGGGGATGGGGTGCGGGGGGTCAAGGGGTATGAGGGGGTATGGGGTGAGAGAGCAAGACGGAGTAGAGTGGGGCGGGGTGGAGTCCGGAGGCGTCCAGGGGGCTAGGCATGGGTGTGGTGCGGGGTGGTGCTGCAGGGTGGAGTAGGGGGTGCAGATGAGAGCTCAGAGGCGTAGGGGGGTGCGGGGTGGGGGGCGTGCTGGGTGGGTTTCGGGGGCTGGGGTGGGAGGGGGGTTTGTGGGGTTGGGGTCCGGGGGGCGTGCCCCCTGGCAAACAGAAGGGCCGCCGAAGGCGAACGGGCCTTGCAGCTAGTTGCCTAATATAATCATGATATCCTTCAATTATTATGTTAATAAATATTTAAGTTCAAGTTCCAATTCAGTTTGAATCGATTAAAAACGATCCATTTATTTTGGTATTTATGATTCAGGTATAAAAATGTTATCCTCTCCCCGAATCCTTATGAATGAAGAAAGTATTTTGAGTGGGAGTTCAATAAACTTATTAAATATTTGAACAATATTTCTAAATTTATTTTTCGTAAGTGAATGGAAGCAGCTCGACGGGATTATCGACATTCTGTCAAAATTAATCGATTTCTCCCCAAGCAAACGTAATTAAATTGTAGCCACCATACTCGATCGCTAATGTGACGAAATAAATAGTAATTCAAATAGAAAGATCAAACATTACATTTCTAGTGGAATCAATTAATAAATACCTAGAAACAAGTAAAAACAATATACATTTTTCAATAAATAATAATCTCAGTACTTTAAACCATGTTGTTCAAAGAAAAATTTCTTTTATAAATAAATAATATCAATCAGATTTATAGTTTATAAGGAAGGCCGGGGAATGGGGGTCATGGGGTTAATAATAGTCCCTCGATATTTCAAATTTCTATTTCATTTCGATTATCAAAACAAATGAGATTCTATTAGTAGTAGGTACTTAATGGAAATATTGCTTTTATGAAAAAAATCGAATTCGATACACAATCTTTACGATTCAAAGTTAATAATCAATTGACGTCCTCAAAACCGACATTCTGGACATAATGGATTCAGCGGGTCTTTATTGATGCCGGGAACTTTTGTAAATTGAATGCAATATTTTAAGTTGTAAACTTCACTATGTAACATATTATGTTAAAGTAAAAATTTCATGTCACCAGCCACACAAAAATCAAAAGTACGATATTAAGTCGGAGGCAGTAGAGACCGACAAGTAGGAACTTCGTTTTAGAACGAAGGATCAACTCTCTCCTGTCTAGGGAGGGCGGGCGGGGGGGGGGGGTATTTGGCCCAGGTACTCGGCCCAGACTTTCTGCTCGCTGGGCATAGCTCCGGGAACCCATAAACACATTTCTACCAGAGTGATATGGAATTCCTATATGAACTTCTTATCCGAATGCACAATGTTTCGACACCTAATTCTGTAGTCGTTTCAAATATTTCCAAAAGATCGAATGGGATGACTATTTAGTGATTTTTACTGCAAGAGAATGCAAAGGTACACTGAAAGTGTTCAACTAGTGTAAATGTAAAAAAAACAAACTCTAATACAACCAGATACGAAAAGAAAACATGCATTAAATGACCCAACAATAAAATGTACGTATTTTTAACCGACTTCAAAAAAGGAGGAGGTTCTCTCTATTCGACTGAATTTTTTTTTTTGTCTATGTTACCTCATATCTTCGCCAATTGTGAACTAATTTTGAAATTTTTTTGCTTTGGGTTCAGTCTAGCTTCCGATTGGTCCCGTTTTTTTCTTTGGTATTGGACCTTTTTTGATATGTTTGTTCAGGCATAACTTCTTTGTTTATGAACCGATTTTAATGATTCTTTTTTTATTGGAAAGAAGGTACCTTTGGAGTGATACCATATTAATTTGGTCAAGTTCTGAAGATATGATCAATGACCAAATAACGTAAATCTCCAATTCTTATGACCAAATAATCGAATTTATAATAAATAAAATATTTTATAAAAAAAAATCTTAAAACATTCATTTAAAACCCGCAAACGTTTCGAGAGAATTTCTATATTTATAAATTGAATTTTATTATCAGTTTCTGATGGGAGGAATAATGGAATTGGAATAATTATCGGAAAAAGAGGTTTTTTCTTTAATTAGTTTTTTCCTCTTATTAAAAACAAGGACTAAAAAGATGATCAAGGACACTCGATGGTGGAAAAGTAATCTCCGGAGTCGAAGCTAAAATACAATGTATACATTAATTCATGTAAAATAATTGGTTTAATATCAGTTTCTGATTCATTCGGCAGACGCTTTCTCTTATGAGATGCATACAAAGTATTATCTTAAGTCACTATTAATAACATCACTAAAAAGAGAAAAATAAAAATAATTTTTATAAAAAAAAATAAAACCGACTTCAAAAAAATTAAATGCAACAAATAAAATAATAATAACTTAAAAATAAAATAAAATACACTAAAAGGTATAAAATAATTATCTTATTTAGTTACAAGTAAACGACGAAATATTAACATGAAATTACTTTTTGAAGTCGGTGCCAAACATATACATTTTATGAATCGCACTCGATGGATCCTTACTTAGTACGGTTGGCGGGTACGCTCGCCTATAGGTATAGTTTGTTTGGCACCGACTTCAATAAGTAATTTCATGTTAATATTTCGTCGTTTAGTTGTAACTAAATAAGATAATTATTTTATACCTTTTAGTGTATTTTATTTTATTTTTAAGTTATTATTATTTTATTTGTTGCATTTAATTTTTTTGAAGTCGGTTTTATTTTTTTATAAAAATTATTATGGTAATAACCATAATTAAAAATAGTTTTCACTATAAAAATTATTAGTTTTTTATTTTTTATTTATTTTTGTTTTAGTGATATTCAAAAAGATAAGGTTTTAATATTTAACTCCTAATGATGCAACCAGAAATTCAGATCGTTCGGTTCGAATGCATAACCTAGAACACACAGGCGAAGTTCGATCTTTCTAATCTTACCCCAAATCACATACACTGAACTATATTTCGAGTCTTATTTTAAAATAACAATCACATATCAATGGCTATTTCTTTAAGTGTGATTTCTGCATTTCATTTCCCCTATTTCTAAATCAATTTGTTGAAGCTTTTTATTTTTTATGTTATTCTTTGCGCAATTATAGGGAACGCCATTTCTTTTAATTAATTTAATCCAATTTAAAATATATTCTGAAATACCCGATTTAAAAAATAAAAAACACAATTTATAGGTCCGCGGGCCGCGGGCTAGGTCAGTCCTGCTCTAGGTCAATATAACGAAAAATATCCCTTCGAAAATGTCTATTCAACGTTATTTCAGCAGAAACAAGAATAAATAATATCATATTTTTCAAAATAATTTATTACACAAAACATTCTTATAATTTTTCTCATTAATATATCAAAGAATAATTGATATATCAACGAGAATTATTTTGACCGCAGATATTTGAAAAAGATATTTATCGCGAGACTACTGCGGATGACGGCATTGGAGTCTACGGAATCTTAAGTCTGGACCAAGAGAGAATCATTTTCTTTGATATATTAATGAGAAAAATTATAAATTTATTTAACATCATTATTTCAAGTTAGAAATATATAAGTTCAGATATTATTTTCACTAAATATTTGACAAAAATTCCCTACATTTGATTCGCGATTGAATCAAGTGTAGAAATCATTAGATTAATAAAACATTCTATTCGTATGAGTTTAAAATTTTATTAGATAAAAATAAATAGTTCAAAATGTATTCTGTAATGAAAATTTCTCTCCTGTTAGGGACCACATTTTTTGATTATCAAATCGCTTGAGCCTTTTTTGAGAAATTTTGAAACAATGAAAAATCTTTAAGTAATGTACTTTGAGAACTACGTAGTTAACCAGATACCTATCTCTTGGTGATATCTTTAGACTTGATAATTGATTTACTTAGAGACAAATACCTTTTAAGAACTATTGTTAAAAGTAAATTATTTAACAAAAATAAAAATGATGCATCTAAGGGATATGAAATCTAAAACTTGAGTTAAAAAATATCACAGCATGATTTTTGTTCAAATCTAACCTCCAATTTGTAGTAGGAATAGATAATAAAGAGTAAATCTCAGAGATGAGAAATTTAAAACTAAAGTTAGTTATTAGCTCGAAATATCACAGGAAAGATTGCATTAAAATCAAAACTTTGGAATTACTGCTTTATTTTAGTTTTTTGACTTTTTCTGAAAACTAATTTTATGTTTTTAAAATTCTCAGTGCTACATATTGTCTACACATAATTTTTATAGAAACATTTTTTAGAATATCTCATTCATCTAATATTAATTTTCCTTAGGTATAATATGGTTAATATAATGTTAAAGCAAGCTATTGATTATAAGCATAATGGATAATACGTTGGAAAATTACACAAGAAATATAATCGAACAAACATAGTCTACGCATGAGTTATATAACATATATAGGTAGTTTTGAAAAATAGAAACTTTAAAGTCATGAGTTCATATCCAGTGCGCTGCACTTATTTCTGATCTTCCTATTTACAAAATAAAATTCAAATAATTTTTTCTTAATTTACTCAACTTTTAATAATTTTATTTAAATGTTAGTTTGTTATTAATACGGGTTAAGAAAAAGTCATCTGGTGTGCATTAAACCCGCAACAATATTTTTAGCCGATGCTTAGGAATGATTGCGTTATAAGTGGCGATTATTTTAATGTCCATTTAATTTGTTTATGAGAAAGTATTTGAAAGCTAATATATCTTCTGAAGTGTTTGGTTTAATATCCGAAGTTTACATTGGAGATGAGCTTCTGGCTCTGATGGCTTGGCATGAGAGATATTGTCTGTGTGTGTATAAAAAGTTTGCCAATAAAATTCATGATTTTCAGAAAGCGATAGATTATCCTTTGCAAATGTTACCACACATATCAGGTAGAAAAATGACCTTGTAATAAGTCAAGGCCATAAAAGGCTGTTTATTAATATCATGACTTAAGACGTTTCGCTTGATCCTCCAGGCTAATCCTAGGAATTCCATTAATAGAGGAAAATATGCGAAGTAGAAGAGTCTATAACGTAGGATAAACAGATTTTGATGTGCTTTATTTTAACTTGTTTTACTATTTCTGACTGTTTGGATAGAACAGGGCTGTCCAACCCGTAGGCAGCACTGCAATGTTGGTGGCATAATATATATATATAAAATTTAGGTTTTGTCTGTACATTGCTCCAAATCACGCCAAATTTTGGTTGCGGGATGTGATTTCTGACAACTTTTGTTTAAAAAAATTTCCCCAAAAAACTACCCAAAAAAAGGGGGGGGGGGGTCAAAATATGAAAGTTCTTGCTCTTTGACCAAACTCAACCAAATTTTGTATACATAATCTGTGGGTCACTAGAAGGCTAGAAATGCAAAAACCAACCACCCAAAATGGGTACGGGAGGTTGGGTACGGGTGCATGGTGCGGGGGTGGGGTGGGTTTCGGGTGGGAGTGGGGTATGAGGGTGGGGTTCGTGGGTTGGGGGGTCCAGGGGGCTTGCCCCCTGGCTATGCAGAAGGGATGCCGAAGGCGGGCCTTTCAGCTAGTATAAAATAATAAACTTGCTTAAAACATTGAGATTTATATGTAGAGATATATTTATTCCCTTTTTCGAAATATGAATGTACATTTGTACAATACGTGAAGCCTATTTCAAGAATAAAATTCACTAAAAGCAAAATTATAAGCTCAACTATGTAGTATAAGATAAAAAAATCATGAAGTTTCGAATATTTAAAAATTCTTCTTTTTCTAAAATATTTATTATTACAATAATTTATATGCTACAATACTAACCAAGTCTATAGTTATATCATTCTAGTCCAAGAAGACAAAGAGTTGGGGTTTTCTCGAACAATCACAATTAATTGATCATTTCTCTCCTGTGCTAAAACTTGTCTTTTATATCTTTTCACGATCTTACGTGTCAATAGATAATGGATAGTCAGGGATTATTATATCCGTGACCCTTTTAAAAAATAAATTATCATTCCTCATATCCTTCTTTAATTCCATTCGATTTACACCAGGTCTGTCCAACCTGTGGCTCAATATAAAGTCATAAAATTCCTTAAAACATTGCAATTTATACCATATATAGATACTGAAAAACACACAACATTTTGGCCTGATAATTTGTTTTCTTTAAAATAAGGAATCTGAAAATCTACTGTGAAGTTTTCGAAAAATAAAAGTAAAATTAGAAGCTCACTACGAGCTGAAAAATAATAAAGTTCTTATTTCTATATTATTAATTATCTTTATTTTGAATAACAAATAGAATTATAATATTTTATCGGGAGTCCGAGACATTTTATTTTTCAAATATGACCCGTGTAAGCTAAAAGGTTGGACACCCCTGGGTTAGAACATTGTAATCGAAATTTGACCTATTTCTATCATGCACATTCTCTTATAATTTTACCCCATACGTTTTTGCGATGATAATAGAATATTTAATAATAAATTAATATTTTTTTGTTCAGGGAAGCATGGTTTTGGTTCGGGGTGAAACATAATTAGACTACAGTGAAACTTCGATTAACCCTTAGGGTCGGGACTGGCCCGGTTAATCGAATAGACGGGTAACAGAAAACGTTAAACAACAACCCACCCCATTCATTGAATATGAACAAATGATAAAAATGCACATTTACAAATATACTGTATTTTATTTTAGAGAAACAAACAATATAGGTATAATTTACAGAGTATAGTACATACATATGTACTGTAGATATTATTGCATGCATGAACTTACGCTCTAGACCTGTTACATATTTATGTACATTAGGGTAGTCCTTATTTTGGGTATTTTCGAACTTTTACGATGACAGAGGCTCATATGGTTCGAATAAAAAAAATATATATATCACAAGTTTCAAGTCTATCGCAATTTTAATCTATGCTGCACAGCGATGCAAGTTTCCCATTTAAATAACATGGGGTTTTTGGCATTCAACGATCAATTTTTTACTCCGAGTTTCAAATTTTTTGAACGATTACTTTAGTCGGAATAAAAAATTGATCGTTCAATGCCAAAAACCCTATATCTAGATGGGAAACTTATCGCTGTGCACCTTCAGGTTAAAATTGAGATAGAAGACTTGAAACTTGGGGAAATTTTTCTATTTATTTCGAACCATGAGCCTCTGTCAGCGTAAAAATTCGAAAATACCCAAAATAGGACCACCTAATGTACATAAATCAAATTTTAAAATGGTCTGTAGGCTGACAGTTAACAGAAACTGACGGTTAATCAAAGTCTCTCTGTACTAAGCATATTTCACAAATAAAAGAAATATTGTTTATGAGCAGACTCAATATAACTATATTTCAGTGGACGAGCCCATCTTCAGGAGTTTACATTGATTGACTATACTATGATCTGTTTTATATTTAGTCAATTAATATATTCTCCTGAAGATGGCTCGTCCCCCGAAATATAAATTGTGTCTTGCTCATAAACAATATTTGCTTTATTTATGAAACCTATCTAGTAGTCAAATTTTAATTTTAATTAAATAGGTAATCAACCACTTTTTTCTGTTATTTGAAAAGAATCTAGAAATATGATCGAATTATCAAAAAGTTAAAAATTAAAATTCCATCACTTGCCAAGCTTTCGTTGTATTTTATAACAAACAGGCTGTTTAGAAAAATTTACAATTTAGTTTTTTTGATTTGTCTCTCTCTAAATGGTATTATTATAGGTTATTATAACAAAAACAATTATACAAAATTGCATCAAAACA
Source organism: Forficula auricularia (assembly GCA_024734495.1). Taxonomy (NCBI): domain Eukaryota; kingdom Metazoa; phylum Arthropoda; class Insecta; order Dermaptera; family Forficulidae; genus Forficula; species Forficula auricularia. The sequence goes on from JALMQS010000146.1 coordinate 604,705, forward strand.
ACTAGTCAAGAATATATATTTTTAGTAGTTGACTTTTGAGAAAAAGGACAGAATTAAATTGTAAATTTTTCTACACTGCCATTAGGATTTTGTAAAATACAACAAAAGCTCGATAAGTGTTGGGTTTTAATTTTGAATTTTTTGATTATTCGAATCCTATGCAGTTAAATCTATAAAATATTCGATAAATATTTTCTGATGGGGATGGGTTTAAAAAACCAAAATGTTTATCGAATATTTTATAGATTTAACCGCATTGGATTTTTAAGCAACTTTTATAAAATACAATAAAACTAGTTCTAGTTCCACAAGATATTTAGTCCTGGCCTCATTTTTTAAACACAAAGTACTTAAGAGTGTTAAAGTTCAAATAAATAATAGCTACCTACTTATAATCTACTTTATAATTATTGTAATCATGGGCGGAATATGTTTTGTATAGAGTTATATTATTATTCTTAATTGGAGCTTACCAAGCGCTTATCTCTAAGAGCTAAGACTGTTTGCTCAAAGGGGAAAGAAGTTGAAGTGGGAAAGAGGGTGGAGTAACGTTAAAGCGAGAAGAAATGCCACTCTAGGCTCAAAAACTTATGAATGGTATTTAATCTAAAATCAGCTCTTTAGATTTCTACTTTAATAATTAATATTGTTTTTAAATATTTTTATATAAGCTGGTTTAGCCGTCTATCTGTAGGTATGTCCATTTGGGTGAAATCGAATTTTTACTATTTCTATAGAGACGAATTTCACAAACATTAGTATAGTATTTACTTATAAAAGATTTTCTTTACGAGAAAATTGGAGATGTCGATTTTCAAGAGGAAATCAGTGAGTGTGTCCTTTGCTTGATGCAAATAAAAAATAAGCTGACGTGTTCTGATGTGGCCATGCACTTGACTTTACCATACAACCTGGCCCTCTCCTTATATTTAATATTTAATAAAATTATTTATAATCATATAGGGGAATAAGGTTAGTTTTTGCATTTTTAGACTCCAGGAAGGCTACTGATTATGTATACAAAATTTGGTTGAGTTTGCTTAAATGGCCTAGATTTTTAATTTTTAACCCCCCCCCCTTCCACCTCCAATTTTGGGTCGATATGCACCAAAATCTAATCAGCTCCTAATCTCAATGGACGTAAACTACGTGTGAAATTTGATTTTGATATTCACATTAGTTTTTGACCTACTACCTTCGTTCACACAAATTTGGTAACGCACAGACTAACAGACAGACTAGCTAACAGACATTTTGACAAAACCATTATTATCTCAAAATGATTCGATGTTCACTTATTAGGACTTTTTGTAGACCTAAATGCCATGGTTTCGCACAATTTTTTTAATCAAAATAGTTTCAGCTGTTTTTGAGATATTTCGAAAAAAAGAAGGAAAAAAACACTTTTTTCATGCACGATTACAATACTTGACCATACCCTGTATGGTAAAGTAATATACATAGGTAGGTACTATATATAACAGTGGCGGGAGGTGACTTTTCAACCAGGGGATGCTGTTCAAAAACTAAAACTTCATTTTTAAAATTAAATTTTATCCTTCGCTCCGTTTTGCAAAATTTATCGATAAATGCATCATAGAATTTTTCGTTTTTTTTTTTTTTTTTTTTAATTTTAACATTAGATTTTTTATCAGTTGGTATTTTAAACAGAATGGATCATTTATATTCACTTCAGCTTCTTCTGATGATGTTTCAATTCTTTTCATAGTTGAAAACTGACTGACACACTCGTAGAAGTCATAATGCAAACTAAATGAAATAAAATAAAATAAATATTTTCCCATTGTGGTTTAAAATGTCTGAAAAACTGTGAAAAATATTTTTCATCTATGATTTTTTTCTCTTTGTATCTCGGAATTCCGATACCCACAAACGGATACCCAAGAATGGAAAGTCAAGAAGTTCTTTTGTATCAATACATGGTAGCTAGTGATTAGATTTTGCAATATCTGGTTCAAAAGACAGAAAATATTTTTTGAATTATTCTATTGAGATTTTAAGAGGATGTTATAGTATAGCCATAAATAAACAATTTATATATATAAGTTTATTAATAATTACTAGGGCAGCTCTAGTGTACCGAGTCTTGACTTTTTTATTATTTGCTGTGCGGGTGAGCGATTCTTTCATTAGAATCTGATGGATGAAATTAACTACAAAGGGCACGGATAGAATGATCTCTTTTTCTTTCGATCTAAGGTGTATTGCACGGATGACAAATACAAGTTCAAACCTGTTTCAGACTATTTGAGATTAATTTCTTAATTTCTATTATTCTAGGAATGGCCTTTTGCACTCGGACCAAAACAATACTAGTTATAGGGAGAGAGAATTATTCAATTGGCTTCATTAAACCAAGTACTTTTGCCCAAACATCTTTTAGATCATCATTCACGATTAATTTTTTTTAGTGCAATTTACAGATTTTAAGTGAGTCACAAGATGAGTACATGTAAATTAATATTAATTCACTTTTTAATCTCATAAAATCAATCTATTTTTCACAAGATAGCTGAAGTTATTAAAATAGGATAGAATAAGATTTTTTTTTAATTTCTGAAATTTTTTTTTATTTTTAAAAATCTTTAAATGTCTCTATCTCCGTAAATAATGGTCTGAGAGCCTTAATCTTAAAATTTGTTTGTCTTTAAAATCTTTAAACGTCTCTATCTCCGTAAATAATGGTCTGAGAACAATTAAAACAATCGAATTTATAAGGTTTTTTAAAAATTTCTGAAAAATGCTAACTCTCTCTGTATAAAACACCCCAGCTAGAAGCAAAGCATCATTAGGAAGCCAGAAAGATTTTACCGTGGGGTGAACCGCGACCTAAAATTGTGTACACCTACTTTCACTTCCACTTTCATTTCCAAGTAGAAGACAATAGATAACAATAGATTATCTAATGAATTCCAAATTAATTCCAAATAAATTCAAAGACGGTGTATACCTAATTCCAATCGCGGTTCACCCCTCGGATTTTACCAAATAAACCATGCCTTATAAAAGACTTGAGGGTTGCGACTTGGAATCTTCAAAGCTTTTAAACATTGCGAGAATTACAGAATATCTAAAAAATTAGTAATAAAAATAATTTATTAGTAATGAAGCTGTTAAAGCTTTTATTTTTGTGATTAATTTGATAAAAATTCAAATTTTAATAAAAATGATGTTTACTTCCTCTGCTTTTATAACAATCCTAAATTAAAATAATTTATAATTTTAATAAAAAACATGTCTTCAAAATGAATCATAATTAAATTTTCTAAAAATCAAATACGTAAACCTATATTAAAAATTCTTTTGAGTGAATTTCTAACTTGTAAATATTCCTATTTTTATTCGGAATAAATTGGTAAATCCAATAGAATAATAAGGGGTAAAAAAATAAAAAAATTTCATCTCATTTCCATATAATTGAGAATATTGATATATTCGTTATCGTACAAGATTTAGCCTTTACGAAAAGAAATCATAAATTAAACCTATAAGCATTTTTCGAAATTATAGTAGATATAATGATTATGTGTGCCTATGTTTATATTTGAATCAAGCAGAGGAGAGCCTCTTCGATTTCTCTTTATAAATCAACAACTCTGCTACTATCAGCAAAACAAAATCTTTCCAATTATAGCTAGTTATATAATATATAAAACGTTTGCAAAAATGAAATTGGGACCTTGTTAAATCTGATGTACTATATAACCAGTAACCACGAATGAATGAAATGTACACTTAATCATGTAGAAAATTTGTCTCTCTATACAGAGGTCGTATTTTGACATCCCCTCCTGAGTTCAAATTTCGGATAATTCAATTGAAATAAAGGAAGGGGGTGTAAATTAGGAGTGTCGTAAAATAGTAAATATTTTAATCGTTCATATCTGGACTTCGGAAAGTTGCAGAGCCTTGAAATTTGAAACTTAAGCTATCTAGAGGCTACAAGAAGTATAACAAAATTTTGCCTAAAATAGAAAAACCGGAAGTTGATATTTACATACGTAGAATGTACCCCCCTGCATTTCATAAGTCTCAAAGATACGAAATTCGAAACTTAATCTTGAGTATAGGCTAGAAGAAGTACATCAAGCTTTTGGACGACGCCGACGGAAGGATCAAGCGTCATGACGCCGTCGTCCGATGTCTGGCAGACGATGTGAAAAAAGATCCCCTAGGGTGGAGCTGGAATATTTATATTCCAGCACTGCCGGGGCACGTAAGCCGGACCTCGTGATGGCTGGACCGGAAAATCGGGTCACGGTCATCGATGTGCAGGTGGTTTCCGCACTCGCCGGGCTGGATGTTGCCAACACGAACAAAATTAATTATTACAGTGGTAACTCCAGCCTGATCAGAAACATCGCGGAAAGGTTCGAGGTCGCGGCCAGTCATGTCACCGTTTTGGCCGCGACAATTTCGTGGAAGGGGTCTGGTGTCCCCGGTCCTATAGGGACCTGCGCGCCCTGGGTGTCTGCAAAAATACTCTTAATAAAATGACGCTCAGGGCGATGATAGGCTCCATTTTTAATTTCTCCACTTTCATGAGGCGGACCTTTAGTACGGGGCCCGGCCAAAATTAAATAATGAACTAAAAGACTCTCTATGAGCTGTTGCGGGGTGTGTTGAATGCCCCCAATTATCTGGCCTCGTTCCTAAAGAGATGTGTACATAATTTTAAATTTTTAACAAACTTGTAAATAATTTTAATTTTGACTTTTAATGTACATATTAAAATATTTGTTTAAGACCGCCCATTTAACTTTAGTGGATGTAAGCCACAACATCTGGCATAATTTTTGACGGCTGTGGTTTTTTGTATATAAAATGTAATCCTTTTCTTTTTCTTGTAAAGGGCTGCCCCCCTCTGCGTGGCGCAATAAACACAGTCAATTGAAACCGGAAGAACGAAAGTGGAAATTTACATGAAAGATTTTTCGTTTTTTTTTGATTTTCTCAAAAACGGCTCTAACGATTTTTTAAAAAATTAGTGTATTTATCAAGTGTCATGAGTTATTAGTTGTGTCAAATTTTTAATCAGATTGAAATAAAGGAAGGGGGTGTAAATTAAGAGTGTAGCGGCGCGCGGCTCTGCGACTTTCCTAAGACGAGATATGAACGATTAAAATATTTATTTTACGACACTCCTAATTTACGACCTCTTCCTTTAATTCAATCGGATTAAAAATTTAAACCAACTATTAACTCATGGCACTTGATAATACACCAATTTTTAAAAAATTCGTTGGAGACGTTTTTGAGAAAATAAAAAAAAACGAAATAAAGGAAGGGGGTGTATATTAGTAGTGTCGCGATGATTTTAAATAAATAAAAATGTGAAAGTCGTGTGGTGAACACACCAGTTAATTTTTCATTCGGCTCTCGTGTCAGAAATATTTCGACAGTTTTGAAAGACATCTCAGGCTCCCGGTGTACTCCTTTTGTGCCAAAAATAATTGGTCACCTTATTATAACATATGATATCGTAATTTTTCTTTTGAATTGCTCATTTGCAACTCTTTAAATGCTTCTAAGAATGTTCTCTTTAATTTTTCAACTGTTCGATTTTAAAATTTGTAATCTATATATATAAAATTCTTTGCCCGATACACTCACTCACTCACTCACTCATCATCAAAACAGCCAGAACCACTGGACATAGAAACATGAAATTTGGAGAGGATATTACATCTATGACATAGGGGCTCACTAATAAAGGATTTTTTGAAATTCGACTCCTAAGGGGGTCAAAGGGGGTAAAGTGTGTTTTCACTGATTATGCGATATCTTTTAAGGACGATAAAATATCTACTTGCTTTTTACTTATAAAAATACTAAATTAAAATATCTAAAAAGAAATTTCAAGATTTTTTGAAATTCGACCCCTAAAGGGGTCAAAAGGGGCAAAATATCTTTGCAATGTGTTTACACTAATTATGCATTTTCAATTAAGAACAATAAGATGTCTACTTGATTTTTACTTAATAAAATTCTAAATACAAATATCTAAAAAGTAATTTCAGGATTTTTTGAAATTCGACTCCCAACTATCCAAAATGTGAGTGGGGGCAAAAATTAAAACTCTCTCCTATCTTGATCAAATTTTGTAGAGTTATTCTTTATTACTTTAAGAAACTATTTCTGTAAAAATCAACTATCAAAATTGACTGTATAGGGTGAGGGGGTGGGGGGAATTATAGAAATTTTTAGCTTTTTAGTACATTTACTCTTTAGAAAACTGTGGATTATTTATTTGCAAATATCTAAAAAATTAATTCAAGAGTTTTTGTAGTCCGACTCCCCCCCCCTCAACTATCCAAAATGTGAGTGGAGGCAAAAATTAAAACTCTCTCCGATCTTGATCAAATTTTGTAGAGTTATTCTTTATTACTTTAAGAAACTATTCCTGTAAAAATCAACTATCAAAATTGACTGTATGGGGTCGAAAGGGGGGGGGGCAAAATATAGACATTTTTAGCTTTTTTGTACATTTACTCTTTAGAAAACTGAGAGTTATTTATATGCAAATATCTAAAAAATAATTTCAACCTCCCAAAATGTGAGTGGTGGCAAAAAATTAATACTCTCTCCGATATAGATCAAATTTTGTAATGTTAGTTTTTAAGACTAAATAAAATGTATGCTGTAAAAATCAATAGTCAAAATGAGTGCGTGGGGGCGAAAGAGGGGCCAAAATATTACAAATATATATTACAGACCTAATAATCACATGTCGAGAGTCTGCCCGCCAGGGCCACCTGCCTGGAGGGCCGAGCTGTAGAGGGCGTGCTGAAGGCACGCCTGGAGACAGCTCGTCTATATATATAAAATTAAGTTTTTGTCTGTACATTGGTCCAAATCACGCCAAATTTTGGTTGCACACGTTTCAAGCAAAGTTATGAACGAAAACACCCTCAACAAAATTCCTGCTTGTCTGTATGTCTGTGCGTGTGTCTGTCTGTCTGTCTGTCTGTTTCAGTGGTTTCCGAAAAGTTGCTCACGATTCACATAAAAACAGCTGAAGGGATTATTATGAAATTACATATTTACATCAGATGAATTATAATTCCAGCAGAAGACACACTCTTTTATTGTCTCCTTTAATATATAAAAATTCTGCTACTCTCGGCAAAAACTTTCAGTTTAATATAAAAAGGAAATCATAATGATAAAGGATTTGGCAAAAGCGTTATTTTGGTATTTTTTTAAAATCTGATATTTTATTAAAAACATTTAATGGGCCAATTCTTAAAAAAAAAAAAAAAAAAAAAAAACGTTTAAGCTCCTGACTCAAATATCAATGCTAGGAACTTTTCAAAAAATTGCTAAGACTGACTTATAGTTAGTTCTTCGAAGTGTCTGATTCGGTGTTTATGGGCTCCGGGCGGTAAAACAAAAAATTGCCCTAAATTATTTTTAATATTTAATAATTTATTTGATAATATTTGGGATTCTGGATGCCCTCTGGGCTGCTGTCCAGTAGTTCGTCTACCGTTAAACCCGCCACAGGTTCTACATTTGCTAAAGGTATTATTTATTTATAGAAAATATACTTTTAAAATAAATCCTAATCCTCTCATTTATAATTTCGATTTCTTCAAAGAACCTCTATTCAAATGCCTTTGAGTAGTAGTGTTTATTTAAACCAACTAAAGGGACATAAAATTATTCAATCTATTTGATACAATCTCTTTTATACATTAACGAATCCATTAATATGTTTAGGAAACAGCTATTTTCCTTCCAGTGCCCAAGGGAAACACTTAAGAGCGATAAAAGCTCCTGCGTTCAACCGATACCTGAACTAGCATTATCGAAATTTCAACAAAATAACAAGTATATTTGAATTGATAATTAATATTTAATACAACCTAAAATGAGAAAATACTAAGGTTATCAAAGAATTATTAGAAAATAATTGTATGTTAGAAGTACTGCTGGCTCCTCGGTAACTGGTTCGGCCCAAAGGATAGCCATATGCCCATATATAGCGTTGTTGGCACTTTGGTTCAATTCCAGAGGCGACAGCGAATAACATATTTAATATCCTAAATAAAATTGGTAAAAATGGAGTATAAGGGCCGTGATTTCATATGGAAATATTGTTGCCATGTTGGTTGTCAATAGTTTACTTTTATATTGAAGGAGGCAATAAAAGAATGTCTTCTGCTGGAATTATAAATTTTATTATTAAATAAAAATTATAATTCCAGCAGAAGACACACTCTTTATTGCCTCCTTCAATATATAAAACTTCTGCTATCCTCGGCACAAAAACTTTCACCTTCTTCTTCCTCTTTCCACGATGGAGGGGCCAACCCAGGCCTTTAGGGGATGCACCTTTTTGGTGTAACTCCTTCTCTCATCATTTTCATAAAAAAAATTTTGTTTTCTTTTAGAATCGCACCTGTGGAAAGTTCTATAAATGAAAATTTTGAAGCCAGATGGTTTGCGCATATTTTTTTATCTAATCAAACTAATAGTTTGAAAGTAGACTGAGGATCACATATGAAAATTATTAAAAATAAATTGTCTTGTTTTAATTAATATCTTACGATGGATTCGAAAGGCATTCTTATAAAGAAGTAAAAAGAAATAAAATTAAAAAGTTTCAGTAAATTGTTATACTTTTTATTTAACATTAAATATCCTGTATTGATGAACTTAAGAGTTTCATTTTTATTTTTAATAAAGTTATCAATCATTATTTTGATCATCAAAAAATGTTATTAAATTAAAAACAATCGCAGACAATAATTTTCTAAAAAAATTTTAAATTTTGTGTATTTTTTTATTTTTTCTGCTACTATCATTTTCGAATAATAAAAGGAGAAATAATCAACAACTCTGTTATTCATTATTTTCAAATCAATTTTACGTTGAGTGTATCGTGTGTGTGTATTCATAATTTACTAGATTCTAACATATTTTTCTAATTTTTAAGCTCTACATTTCTATGGGTGTGGACAATGGTTTCAAAAAACATAGTTTAATTCTCTTTAAGCCTTTTTGTTGCTAAATTATAATACAACTGCTCAACAACTTATTTTTTTATTTTTAAGTTTTCGGGTCATTGATATAATTTAACAAATTTAAATTCGTTATTTTTAAGAGGACCTTCATATTTCAAATACAACCAACAAGGGGGTTCGCAGGGGGAGGCAAAGCCCCCCTCGCTTTAGAGCTCTGATTTTTACTTTACCATATAGGGTATCTTCAAGTATTGCAATGGTGCATGAAAAAAGTGTTTGTTTTGTTTTTCTTCTTTTTTCGAAATATCTCAAAAAACGGCTGAAACTATTTTGATTAAAAAAATGTGAAGAAACTATGAGATTTCGATCTAGAAAAAAGCCCTAATAAGTGAACATCAAAAAAATTGTTTTACGAGATATTTAATATTTTTTTCAAAATGTCTGTTAGTACGTTAGTAAAATTTTTGTGGACGCACTAGCTCAAAAACTGAGACATGAATATCAAAATGAAGTTTCACATGTAGTTTTTGAGATTAAGAGCTGATCCGATTTTCATGAAATCGAACCAAAAAATTAAGGAGGGGGAGTTAAAAATATTAAAATTATAAGATCTTCCGAAGCTAAAAAAACAGATAAAATATAATATAAAATGAACCTATAATAAAAAAGAGAGTTATTAGGAAGAGGTCGCCCGCTCAAGATTTATCGCTCTAACCAATTTAAAGGTGAGAAATATATAATTATTTTTCCAGTTAACCAGTTAATTTTAAAATTCAATCATAGTATTATTATTTTCTAGTGTATATTGTATTTTTGCTGAGATTTTTTGGAGTTTTTCAAATTTATTTTGTCTCCTGTGCTATAATTTGAACATATTTCACATTTTTAACTATATTCATTCGTAAATCTATTAGAAATATAGATCAAATGTGAGATATAATTAAATAAGTAAACTACCCTTACTGTCCCAATGAAACGTAAATCAAAATTAATTCAATTCCAAATCGATACCCATTTGAATTCTTTTTGGATGTTGGAAACTATTTTAAAAGAAAGTGAGATTAAATTTTACTGAATCTGAGCTGGTAGGATGATGTTGTTAAGTTCCCGAGGAGATTAATACAATCCTTCTGACATGTAATAAAAATCATGGACAACAGCTCGGATTCAATAGAATCCGATTAGCTTGTATTTAAAATTAATATTACAATTTCATTTACTCGTGTATATTTTACAAAGCTTTACCTATATTCCAATAAGCAGAGAAAAGTTCTCGTATATAAAATAGGTATATATTAAAAGGGAATTTTTCGAATCTAAGTATTTTAGTTAGAGCTTAAATTTATTCAAATAGATTTCATTTTATTAGCAAGAGGATACGAAAACAAGCTCAGACTTGTTTGGTCAAATTGGAATAGATTTTCTGTTGGATACTTATAAGAGTTCCCTTTAACTATTAAGTGTTTCTACAATAACTATTACAATTAATTGCAGGGTCCAAGCTCCGTCACCCTATGAAGTTGAGCCCGTGCCACTGTAGGTGAGAGCCCGGCAACCCAAGCGAGTTCAGTCAGGGCGTCAATCACATCTCCAATCATACATTAATTCCTGTGAATCAATAGACTGATGAAGAGGGCAAAGCCCTCGAAACTATAGTTTCGTTATAAATAAAAATTTATAATTCCAGCAGAAGACCCACTCTTTTATTGTCTTCTTCGACATATCTACATCCATACGAATTTAAAATTTAGAAATAATTATTATGTACACGAATCTTTCTAAATATTTGTATAGGTTTCTGGTTTTGATTTTAATATTTTAAATTTAATTTGTGCATTAAACAAAGTTGATTAACAAAATTATTGGAAAATACTCACAGGCTGAAATCGTTTTCTCTTTTTAATAAATGTATCGCAAAAAATATTTTTTTTTCTCTTGGGCAAGCTCTTCGGGATTTGTAATTCTGAGCTAGAAAGAAATTTGAAAATTCCGAAATGTTTCACTAAGAGAAAAAATAAATTTATTCTTACTTCAACTTTTCATTTAATCTCTGATATTAATGATTTAAAAAACAAAAATTTTAATATAATATTATTTATATAGTAATTAAAGAAACATAATTTTATTATTATTTTATTAATTTAGTTAAATAATAATTCATATGCATGAATTTCTCGACTTAGCCTTTATCGAATTTCGTGGGAATTTCGTCGGGCTCGAGCTTATCTGTTTAACGCTCTTTTTAGTAGGGGTCCAGAGACACACCAGAGAACATCTTCGCCTCATTAAAGGTAAAAATATGTTAATTGCTATTATTATATATATAAGAGCCATGATTAATTTGCAGCAACGCTAACGTAATGCTGCCGACAGGGAGCACTGATGCCGTCGGTATATTTGCGGAAAATTTGAAATATAATTGTAATTTGAACTCAAATTTTGAAATGAAAGACTCCAATTGATTTTAAATTAAGAAACATTAAATATATTGATAATTATTCCTCCCCTCCTCACCACTCAAAAATTAAATATTCAATTCGCTTTTCTTTGCGTCACAGAAGAAGAAATTAATCACATCTTATTTGATTTATATTTTATATATTATTTGTTTATTTTTTAATAATTTTGCCACTTTTTTATAATTTTTTAAAAATCTAAATTTTGTTATTCTTATTTTTGATTTTTAGAAAATTGAACGACTTAAGACACGCATGCCCGAGTTTCTCATGGCAATACTGGATGGAGCAGACTGTCATACAAACAACACCTGATCTCTTTTAAATATTTGGAGCCTTATATCGATTATCGATCCCAAATTTAAAAAAAATGATATAATATAATTCTCCTCCTCACACGATCCCACTTATTTAAATAAATCTATTTCCACACAAAAAATATCACAATGCTGTAGATTATAGAAAAAATAATCCTTCCAGATTCATATCTAGAGCCTCATTTCTGTAGCTGTGTCAGGACAAAAATTAGGCGAAACTTTTAAGAGACTATGTATTTTCGGGAATTTACAGGTATACATTTGGAGTGTGGTTTTTTAAGAGGAATAAAATTTTTGGACCGAGACGCCGCCCGCCAGGGCACCTGCCCGGAGGGCCGAGCTTCGAGGGCGTGGCGAAGGCACGCACGAAAAGCTCATGTATAATTAATTTGCATCTAACTCATTAGACTAAACGATCAATTAAACAATCTCTACTTAATCAGTTAAAAAAAAGTAAAATATTCATTTATACTTAACATTTCTCATTTATTTAAATTAACTATACCTACATGGCAAAGAAAAGAAAAAAATTATTGATTATTTATGTAAATGAAAAAATACAAATATTTTATAAAAAACAATCCAAAACACGTTTATTCTAAAGTCAAAAGTTTCGGGAGAATTTCTCCCTTTTTCAAAGACAAATTTTTCAAAAAAAAAGTTTCTTTCTCTAGAATTTAGAAAGCAACACTAAGATATTAAATATTTTTATAAATAGACAATTGTACAGATATCTGTAATTTAATATCTTAGTGTTGCTTTCTAAATTCTAGAGAAAGCAACTTTTTTTTCTTTTTTCTTTTTTTGAAATAATTTGTCATTGAAAAAAGAGAAATTCTCCCGAAACGTTTAACTTTTGAATAAACGTGTTTTGGATTGTTTTTCATAAAAGATTTGTATTTTTTCATTTATACCTACATGTTTAATTCTTTTGTCTCCACATCTTCAGTACCTAGTATAAATAAAATATTTTCCTCTATTTTAAGATTTTCATTATTATTAAATATCTATTTTTCATCTTCAAAAACAATATTATAATCAAAATTTTTTCATATTCAAACATTTTTTTTTTTTTTACATTCACTTAGCTACTTTTTCTTTCCCTCTCAGATGTAATTATTCTCTTAAAGTAAATTTCAATCCCTCATAAGGATTTCAATTTCTTTGTTAGATAAAAGACTGAAAACTAAAATAAGCTTCCGCAGGGTGGGAAAATTCACCCGGATTAAGTAAAATTTTTAAATATATTATAAATTTATATAACTATGTAATGTGTATGTGATTTTCTATTCATGGAATAGTATATTCTATAATCTACTTGTGAAAAACCCCCAAATAATTAATTAAGCGTAATCGGTTAACACTTTTTCTTTCATATAGAAATATCTGAGGCAAGAACTAATTGAAAGTAGATAAATGTGCTATATATAGTTAATATTCATCTTAACATGTTACACAACGTTTCGATCGATCTCTACCTGTATGATAATTTTTTTTTAGTTGGTGTCTAAACTCCCAAGGCAAGATTTGCAGACAGCCAAAGGTAAATTAATTTGATTACATATTTATTTAATTATCTAGATTAATTAAACATGTTTTAACCATTTCTTTTTTCTTGTAATTCATTACTAACTACATAAAAGAATGTAGAATACAAACCATTGAGTATGTGCTTTTCAAAAGTTGATCACAAATTGCTCAGCTGATTCATTTTCTCAATTTATATATATAGTATAATATTAAATATATCATCATTACAACTAAGAGACAATGCAGGTTGAATGAACGCCTTACTAGGTCTACAAGAAAAAAGATAGATATGTGTTACCTAACTAATATTATTAGTTTTCAAGATCTAATCACAAAATAGTAGGAGAAAAATTTTGAAATATAAATAAAGTGAGACTATGTAAAAATGATGAATATTATTTTGGATCTTATTGTAAAGCTGTTTTCTTTAAGACAGAAACACATTTATACATTTGAAGAAAATTAACATATTTTTTGAATAATTTAGAAATATAACAAATGCTTTGGTCAGGGCTTACAGATCATCTCTGACATCGTTGGACTTCGAGAAACACAAAACTATATAAGTATTATATAAAATGAATGAATTTAGAATTTAGAAAATTTGGCGAGGTAAACAGACAAGGGTCTCTTTCAGAGATCCGAGAACTTTGTAAAACACCGTGGGATTCACTAGTCTCCATTTATAGAATTACCTAGGTACATAGTAGATTATATTTTTTATTAATAATTATCGTACGTTGCATTCTCTTTACAACTTGATATTCAATCAATTATTTCATTTAATATTCCTTCGAAAATTCAAAATTTCAAAATTAATTTAATAAAAATTACCTATTTAGCTCTGATTTCATTAATTAAAACTTGAATGTGTAATTCATACATTTTCAATCTGTAGAACAAATAAGGAAAATATTTCTACAAATTTGACAATAAATCGTCATCTAATTTCAGCGACATGTTTCTGATCATTGTTTGATAATATTCTAAAGTTAGACAGTCAACTCTCGATAACTCTTCCTCTGATAACTTCGGTAAATCGAAAAAATGCTGTGGATTTTGATACGCTCAATAACTCGAAATCCTTTTTAACCGACTTCAAAAAAGGAGGAGGTTCTCTATTCGACTGAATTTTTTTTTTTTTTTTTTTTGTGCCTATGTTACCTCATATCTCCGCCAATTCTCAACCGATTTTGAAAAACTTTTTGCATTGGGTCCAGTCTAGCTTCCGATTGGTCCCATTTTTTTTCGTTTTTTTTTTCAAATGTATTAGACCTTTTTTATTAGGTTTGTTTAGACGTTAACCTCTTTGTTTATGAACCGATTTCGATGGTTCTTTTTTTATCCGAAAGGGGGCGTCTTAGGGATGGTGTCATATTAATTTGGTTCTGATGATATGATCACTATTAATAACATCACTAAAAAGAGAAAAATAAAAATAATTTTTAAGAAAAAATAAAAACCGACTTCAAAAATTAAATGCAACAAATAAAATACACTAAAAGGTATAAAATAATTATTATCTTATTTAGTTACAACTAAACGACTAAATATTAACATGAAATTACTTTTTTAAGTCGGTGCTAAACATATACCTTTTATGAATCGCACTCGACGGATCTTACTTAGTACGTTTGGCGGGTACGCTCGCATTATAGGTATAGTTTGTTTGGCACCGACTTCAAAAAGTAATTTCATGTTAATATTTCGTAGTTTAGTTGTAACTAAATAAGATAATAATTATTTTATACCTTTTAGTGTATTTTATTTGTTGCATTTAATTTTTGAAGTCGGTTTTTATTTTTTCTTAAAAATTATTTTATCGTAACAAGAGAGTGAGAGAACGTTTTATTATTCGAACTAGGACACTCCCCCTCTTTATAATTAGAATTTTTACTAGCAAAAAACTATTCTTAATTTTTTTAATAAGGTATCTTATTATCTATTGCAATGTTAATATTACATATGTAATTTTTGTTCTTTTTTGTCGTTTTCATTATTTTTACTTTTTTACTTGAGGCTATATATAAAAGTTATGTAAGCTCATACATATTTTCAAAAATTTAATAAAAACTAAGTGGATATCGATGAGGCAGTCAAAAAAAGAAGAAGATAATTTACACTATCTTTTTTATTCATAAAACCGACGTTTCGGAGGCTATTCCCTCCTTCTTCAGGGTTTTGAAAAGTCAGTGAAGGAAATCCAATGCGACATTCCCCTCTGTCTCCTCTTTCAGTGGCAGTAACAATAATATATTGTATATCATTCTCAGCAGAATTATAATTTAGGTTTTATGAATAAAAAGATAGTGTAAATTATCTTCTTCTTTTTTGGACTGCCTCATCGATATCCACTTAATTCACATATCAGTCCGTCTCCAAAAATTACTCCAATCTTATTTTAATAAAATCTCTTAATAATTCGATTTTTTTCTTCTTCTTCTTCGAGTGCCATACCCGAAACGGGTGTCGGCTCCTCTCCACATATACCTGTGCTGAGTGTGTTTAGTTGTTTTACACAGATATATGGGACCTACTTTTTAACGCCGGTTCCGAACGGCTAATTTGGAGAGGTTACTAGGCAATTATACTCTTGGTAGGTTGTCATTACTTTCCAAGAGGAGGCGACTGCAAATATCTATCTGCCGAGACTCGGTCTCGAACCAGCGATCTTCGAGTCAGCGAGCCAGCACTCTACCCACTGACCCACAGTCACCATTCGAATTTTTTTCTTACCTCTTGATAATTCGAAATCTCGATAATTCGAATTTTGCTTGCACTCTTGGATTTCGAATTATCGAGAGTCGACTGTATTTTCTTTTAGTAAATTTCTTGCGATCCACGGAATTTACAATTTTTTGATACAGTGAATAAAAAAATAATAAAAATGAACTTCTTCAAAATTTGGCTAGTTTTGTTTGTTTTCGAAAGGATATATAATTCAAAAATATTAACAAACTTTTTTAATCATTTTCTAATTAATTTTAAAAAATGTCCCCTTACATTTGATTGAAAATCAAAAATTCTCTTAACATGTGTGTATAAATTTAACTCTTATGTGCATCAAAACTAACCTCAGTAAATGGACCTACGGATTTCTTAAATCTAGAGTAGCCTAGAAGAAAGAAATCCTCAGATCTTTCAATTTCGCTTTTTCCGATTGAAAGTCAATCCAATCAGCGACTCAAATAAGAAATCAAAGAAAACTTGGAATTTTTGGTTGACGTTCAGGGAGGTGAGCTCCCCGTTTTGAGTTTGCGAACAAGCAAATTGAAGGGAAACTCTGTGGGTTGTCGAGGAGAGGCTCTGTCCTCAGGATCCGACTCACCTCTCCACTGGGAATATCTTCTCACCAGGTGGTACTTATACTACTATTTGTAAAAAGAGCTCAAGTTACTTTATCGACTAAGAATAAATACCTTTCTTATTGTGTTGGTTTGAGCTGAGAAGCCCAAGCTGCAAGTGCCGTCCTCAGGCTGAGAATAAAGACTCGCCTTCCAATTCTTTAGGAGTTCTCCTCTCATCTTGTGAGGTATTACAGAATTTGTCGTATATTGAACCAGGAATAGTCAGACACTATGCACTTTCCGTTCGTTTATCCACTCCGGATCTCGAAAACTCTTTGTTTTCAGCCAAGAGGCTCAAGTTTTCAATTTTCGGCCAATTTTTTTTACCGCACCGGGCGGCACATATTTTTGGGCGGCATTTTTTATATTTAATTATATACTTGTAAAAAACAACTTATTCACTTCATAAGTTTACTATTCGATTTCCACGAATTATGAATTACTATATGATTTTGAATATTTTTCCGAGTCGTCAAGTCAATGTAGGGTAGAAAATATTACCTGCAGCCTCCGTAAGTTTCTTGTGACCTTTTAAAAGTATATTTATAAGAATTGCATTTATAGGTATTTCAACTTATGGGGCCTCCTTTATTACTGCCTAATTTAAATATGGCATTCAATGGTAAAAAAAGTTCCGCACTAATAGTTTGTCTCAATTACAATTATTTATTTATGTTTATTAATTTATAAAAACCCCATTTGATTGACTTAGAAAAGGGCGGCAAAAATTCTAGGTAGGACACTGCATCGCCCCTTTAGTAAAACTCTATGTCAATCCCAATAGATCTAGATAGAAACGAACCTGTGAAAAGTTATATAAGTGAATCTAACTCTCTCCTATACTCCATTTTAGTCATAAATCTTCATTTTAATGTGAATTAAGGGTGTAGGAAAATACAAATTTTTTTTTCATAATTCGCAAAACTCATTTGTTTACTATTTGATACCTAAATTTGTATTGAGAATATTATACGTTGTATGAGATAAATAAATATTTTATATTTTTCACCGTTTAATAAATGCAACCACATAAAGGATTTTTATTTTGAACGTTTGAATTATCGACAAATATGCCATTGTCCTGGGTTAATTTATTCATTTATTATTTCAAAACAATCGTCATGCCGTGCAGGTCTGAGTTGTGATCAGACTTGTTAATAAAAACGCGATTAAAATAAAATATCCTTTTAAAAAATTATTCAATCGATTTTAACAATTAAAAATAAATATTATTAGTGATGGTAAAATTCTTATTTAAATCGCTCATAATTATATTTGGATATCGTGAAGTGTCATGGATCCCTGATAATATTAATTTAAGTAAAATTAGACTAGATTTTTTAAAATTATATTCATTTTAGTATAACGATTTCTATGGTATTAGAATGACAATTTTTTAGATTTGTGTACCTGTCGGTTTGCAGTAGGAACTGAACTTAAAATCATGAAATATTTTACGAATATCATCATTTTCTCCTTATCAACATCTAAGAACTAATTTGATATCATAAGAGTATTCTGGAAGATATGAAGACTGTTTGAATTATCAAAAACTAGGCCATTTTGTTCCAGGTTAATTTATTCATCAGGAAAGAAGTGAAGCCTCGGTATGGGTGTCTGATTCGCACTTGACAAGCTTATTTCTTAAACGAAGAAAGCTAAAGTTTTGCAAAATTGGGTAAATTATTATTTCAAAGTTTTTTTACCAAATTTCATATGGTAATAATTGCTAAATAATCGTATCGTAATAATGTATTTTCAGAATTTCTGCATTTTTCAATCTTAACTTCTGAAAATAACAAGCCAAAACAATTTTACTTTGAGTTTTCGGGAATGTCGGAATCATACAGAAATTATTAATTATTATTCCACGTTACCAGAAATTTCTAGGTATAAAAAATGTAAATACTTAATTTAAGCCATCGATCGCCCGGCGGGATTCGCTTGTCGAGTGTACTGATAATTTTAAGTAATATTCTATTGAAGAGGTGCGAGAAATTACTGATATAAAGTATGAATGAATTATTTTATCCACTCAGAAAATTTATCACACTTGTCTAACGCCAGTAAAATAAATCTAACGTCTGTAGTAAAATTTGATTCTATTCAATAGTAGATACTATACCTACAATAAATAATTACTTTTTTGGAAAATTTAAATTAATTTTCTAGGCGATAAATATTATAATGTTTATAAAAATACATTTTGATGTCAGTTAGCTACTACTAGAAAGTCATGTTATAATCAATAGGCTCACCGGAAATGTACTTTTGAGGTCACCTAAATCCAATAAGGCCAATCTTACTTTCACTACCTTTATAAGATAGTCTTATAGGTACAATATATTTAAAAGATAGATTTTATTTTTCGAGAGTGAATTTAAAAAAAAATTCAACCTTTGTTAGGTTGTAATTGACTTTTCTTAAAATTTTTAAAAATATAAAAATTTATAAAACTTCAAATTGCTGATGATAACAGACTTAAAATTTCTAAAGAAATCACGAGATATTCTTCTGAAATCTTAACTGTTAGGTATAATTTTTATTACATGTCAGAAAAGTGGTTGTATTCAGCATCCTCTATCTAATCAGTTCTTTACTTGAGTATTAAATTGGAAAAGTGTTTTGATATCTTTAATGTTTTTTAAGATAGAAAACACTCAAAAATGTTGACGAAATACTTAAAATCTCGTATAATATAATTGAGATCATGATTTCCTTTATTTTTTTCATCAAAATAGTTTTTGAAGAGTCAATCAAAGAGAGTATTCTCTACTTGATCTAAATAAAGCGGTTTCTCATAAGTATTGTATTCTATTGTTGAGTTCACCCACATACATCAATCACCAGTAAGGTCACCTCTTTTATTATTCTTAAAAATCAACATTTCCTACTCTTGGCAAGAAAATACTTTCATTTAACTGATTTAGAGATAGTTTTAAAAAACAAACAAAAACACTTTTTTCTAAACGATTACAATATTTTATATAGTTAAAAAAAAAGAATAAGCTGATATTTAAATTATTAGGTCTCTTGGACTTCGGTTGTATTATTACATGCATCCTCTCCCCAATTTTCCTTATATGTATAAGCCCTCATCGCGGAAAAACTCCTGGGCCTTAGTATTAGAAATTTAAATAAATTCGAATTCATTTCACATTCATGTGTACGTAATAGGAATTAAATGTTCTTTAAAGCCTATAAATGTTATGCAAATCTTTTGTATGCTTCTGGAGCATTTTTTTAAATATCTACCAAATCAAAAGTCAGGATTCAAATCCTTCGACAAACCAAATGACTTTGTTTTAATCAAATAAATACCTGTGTTAAATGTTAAAGCAGTTGATTAATACAAACTTGTGTGCCGAATTCCATCTCATTTCTTCTTTAAGTGCCATATCAGGTCTCATCAGTACCTCTCCACATATACCTGTGCTGAGTGTGTTTAGCTGTTTTACACAGGTATACGGGACCTATTTTTTCCGAACGGCTAGTTTGGAGAGGTTGACTAGGCAATTATACTCTTGGTAGTTTGTCATTGCTTTCGAAGAGGAGACGACTGCAAATATCTGCCGAGAATCAGTCTCGAACCAGCATACTTTAGGACAGCGGCCCGACACGCCTGACCACTGACCCACAGTCGCTTTCCATCTCATTAACTAACTACAGCTAATCCAGAGTTCCGAATAATAATTCGATATTTTTTTGTATTTTCTGAATTTTTAAATTGCAAGTTCTGAGACAGACTAGAGATCCCGATCCCTAATCAGTTCTTCGTTTTGGAAATACAAACATTTTGGCATCAAACTGATCCTTTTCTCTTAATCTAACGCAAATATATTAATCCATACCGAAGGAAGAAATAATCAATTAGAGGACACCCTCTTTGGTTTACTTTTAGAAATTAACACTCTGCTACACACGACAAGAAAAAATCATGCTATAAAATTATTTTTCTTCGCGGTTCACAGGTTTAAGTGAAAATATAATTAACTAGAATTCACTTAGTGGCTTAATTTGTATTCCAGATTTTCCGGGAAAGGAAATAGTAAGACATAAGAATATCATAAATCATTTTTAATCTAGATATGATGATTATGGATAAATTTTTATTAAACAGAAATAGAAATTAAATATTAATATGAATTAAATTATATTTTTTCTCTATATCGGTTATTTAGAGCAGTGTTTTTCAAGACCCTCTAGGGGTCGCGAAGCCTCTAAGGGGTCAAGAAACCTCAGTAAAAAGTAAAAAACAAAGTTCAAAAATATATTTGAGGCATTCCACGCCATATCGGACGGTTTAAAAAATTTTAATTTTTGATTTCCTTCATTTTTTGACATTTTTTAGTATTCATCAAAAAACTCTTCCTGGTAAATTTTGAAATTTTTTGATCACCGGTTTAAAAGATATCGAGTTTCGGTTCTTCGCTCACAAATTCTTCAAAAATGGTCCAAATTCAATTTTTTTTTTTTTGAAATTTTTGTTTTTTACATACTTTTTAGAAAAAAAATAGAAAAAAATTATTTAAAGTGTTTTTATATGCGATTTTTGTTTTTGAAATTGAAATTTTTAACTTCTATTCATAATATATATTTTAAGAGCAGGTTGATAGGTCCTATGATAATAAAAGATTAAAATTATCAAAAAAATCGAAGAGTACATACAATTTCAAAAACAATATTAAAATTTTCAAACTCAAATATCGCATATAAAAACACTTTAAATAGTGTTTTTGTATTTTTTTAAAGGTTAGTATGTAAAAAACAAAAATTTCAAAAAAAAATTGAATTTGGACCATTTTTGAAGAATTTATGAGCCAAAAACCGAAATTCGATATCTTTTAAACCAGTGATCAAAAAAAATTCAAAATTTATCAGGAAGAGTTTTTGATGGATACTAAAAAATGTTAAAAAAAATGAAGGAAATCAAAAATTAAAATTTTTCTAACCGTCCGATTTGACATGGAATGCCTCAAATATATTTTTAAACTTTGTTTTTTTTCTTTTTTACTGAGAGGTAGAGGGTCGAGGAAAAATTTTTCATACTAAAGGGGTCGCGTAATAAAAAAGGTTGAAAAGCACTGATTTAGAGCATATGAAGCTAATTATTATGCTAACGTTAATGCCTGGTCAATATCCTCAAAAAACATAATAAAATCTCACTAATATCTAGTAATAAAAACAATAAATTAATGTGTAATGTGTATTTTTGTTTTTTATTCAGTTTATTTTATAGAATGGAAACAAAGGACTATTATCGGAACAAACAAAAAAGGGTCCATTGAAATGTAATTTAATTTGAATTTATTCAATTAAATCCTCCCCTTAATTATTCTCTCATTCCCAACATTGATTAAAATATTCTTGAATACTTTACTGTTTTTTTTTGGTTTTTTTTTATAATAGGTATTTTAAATAATTAGTATATTATTAATGAGCTACAATCAGACAAGATAGGGGTACAGTGTTTTTTGTTATTTTGTTTAATACAAAAAAATATTCAGAACCATTAATAATCGATTACTAGATATGAAAGGAATCCGCCTTTCGCTGTCTAAGCAAAATTCACCAATAGAATCTATTATATGAATTGTATTAAAATAATTGATTCATCTGATTTTATTGAATTATGAAAGGGATTTAATTATAGTTAACTATCATTTTAAACTAATCAGCAATATTTTTGTATATTTTAGACAAACAGTCAAAACTATTTAATTTTGTGGTGCTGATTACTTTCAATGGAATAAAAATGCAATATTAGCTCTAGTTTTTGTGATATGTAAAATGATTAGGTCAAAAGATCGCTATGTTAAGATTTGCCGATGACATTGCCCTTCTAGGAAGCAATAAAAAAGAATTAGAGGACGCCCTGAATGGAATTAACCAAATCCTAATAGAAGAAATCAAAATGAAAATAAACAAGAATAAAACCAAGGTCCTAGGATGTACAAAAAAAGAACAAACGAGACAGGAATGCATCAAAATTAACCAAGAAAACCTAGAAGGAGTTAAGGAATTCCGCTACATAGGAAGTAAAATAACATGGGATGGGAGGATCGAAAACGAAATTAAATCGAAAATTGCCCAAGCAAAAATGGGGTTTAATTCAAAACAAAAATTACTATGCTCCTCCTCAATCAGCTTAGAAAACAAGAAGTTGCTATTGAAGACATATGTATGGAGCATAGCCATGTACGGGTGTGAAACCTGGACAATTAGAAAAGCGGAGAGAAAGAGATTAGAGGCTTTCGAAATGTGGTGCTACAGAAGAATGATGAATATCAAATGGATGGATAAAATTACAAATGAAGAAGTTCTTGGAAGAATCGGAGAAAGAAGAACCTTGTGGAAGAGTCTGAAGAAGAGAAGAGGTCAGATGATGGGGCACACACTGAGACATGGGGGACTGCTTAGGGATATCTTGGAGGGGAGGTGGGAAAGAAAAGGGGATGAGGAAGGCCCAGACTAGAATATTTCAACCAAATAATTGGGGATATGGGATGCCAGACATTTAGAGAGGTCAAACAGCTGGCGGGGGAGAGAGTCGAGTGGAGACGGATTGTTGCATCAAACCAGTCTTAGGACTGTATACTCAGTGATTCCATCTTTGGCTGATACCTCCTCCTTCATCTAGTATACTGTATACTCAATGATGATGGAAAATTATTAGGTAGGACCGGGATGCATGCGAGCCTAATTATTGAATTTACTCAATAACATTTTTTTTGGTCATTACATAAAAATTTCTGAAACAAAAAGAAAAATAATTTTCTGTGTTTCTGGATTCCGGTAGCCACGATAACTCAAGAACAAAAGGTTATAGAAAGTTCGTTCTGTTGGTAAAATTAATATATTCTCAATACAGAAAACTGATTAGGATTTGGCTTCTTTAGTTTTAGAACTTGAGTTTTAAAAATTCAAAACATATATATTTTTTTTTAAATAATTTTATTAATATTTTAAAACTTCGTTATGATAAAAGAATAAACAAATTAACAAGTCTTTTTTCAAATTTACTTTATTAACTAATTGGTTTATTTATTTTAAATCTCATCTACAAATTTCGCATAGCGAATCTTGAAAATGTTTTCACTTTTAGCCTCCAATCAGAGGTTTAAAAAATTAATTCCTTTCTTCGAAATGAGGGTCGAGGAAAGATAAATTGTAAGAAAAGTTTTTCGAGACGTTTTCCATAAATTTTTATGATTTAGCAATTTTTTTGTCAACAAAGAGTTTGAGCCAGAAAGTTGAAACTTTGCAGAGATGTATATTAATAAAAACTTGACTGTCAAATTTAAACTTATTACTATTAGGTACAACCATTTAAATGACCTCCCTACAATTTTATAATTATATTTTATTCTGATTTTCTACAATTTTGAACTACGCGTACTGAAATCACAAAGTTGATTACCTAATTAGTTCTTCGTTTTAGAAATAAGCAAATTTTGGCGCCAGAACGAACTTCTCACGAACTTGATTAGTCGGAATCCAGACAGAGACATATTCAAACAAACAGACAAATATATCATGTCTGAAAATAATTTCACGTTTCAGACATTTCTAAACAAAATAATTATAGATTCGAAGACACATAGTTTTGATTCAAATATTTCACATGTATATTTAATCAAATCTTAGTCATAAGTAAATAGTTCAGTAAACACAAAATTTTTATTCTTTCTTAAAGGAGCCAATTAGAATCCGATTATGAATATTCCATATGTGAGTTTAACAATGTAGATAAAATTTTATTAATAATAAAAATAAATTCATTATTTCCAAATAAAACCTCAGCAGGCAAGGGCAGTAATCCAGTAATCGAATAAATAAATAATTAAATCTGTCAAATGCCAGTGGAATACACATGACAAGGGTACCGTAGTTTTGTCATCTGTCATCCAGAGTGATCGTTTTATGGCAATTAAAATCATTTTCATTAAGCTACATTCTTAAATTTACACCAATTATTATCAAAGGATTGCATAGTTGGAAATAATATTTCGTGTGAATTCCAAATTATCCAGAGTAATTTTTTAAAATCAAGCGTTGTGATTGAGTGATCAAAAAATAATCATAGATAATATTTTAAACATTGCTTAGTGATGTTATTCCTATAATTCGAAATTTGAAAAAGAAATGATTCATCTAACCTGAATTGATTGATATTGGCGTTTTTATTTATATTTATATATTTACCAATTATTTTACATGAATTAATGTATACATTGTATTTGATCTTCGACTTCGGAGATTACTTCCCCACCATCGATTGTCCTTGATCTTCTTGAGCTTACCAACATCTTTTTAGTCCTTGTTTTTAATAAGAGGAAAAAACTAATTAAATAAAAAAACCTCTTTTCCGATTTAATCAATTGTCTCCTCGATATTGGCGTTAAAAAATTATTATAGATAATAGGTACATATTTTGAATTAAATTGATAGTGGAATTTAAGAATGATTGATGGAGTTAAGAGACCATTTATTTCCTGCAACTAGATTGGTATTATTTATTTATTTATTATGAATTTTAATAGGCTTGTTTAACTTTATACCCCTATATCTCGTCATGAGGTAATTAATTTGACGTCGCGCTTTTAAGATCACTATAAAACAAGTAAACCGTTTTCAGGGTTTCATTCAAAAATAAAAGAGAATCCTATTAGTGTCGAAACAAATTCTGTCTGTCTGTTCTTCTGTCAGAGAATTGTAGCTCGAAGGCATGGATTGACAAATAAATAAATAAGGGAAAAACAAGAAATTTACTAGACATTTAAATATATTTTCTTGAAATCCAAATCCTATTAAACTCTGACTTTGAATCGAAGGAGTGTTTAATTTTTGTGGGGTCAAAAATAAAATATATAGTATATATATATATAACATTATTTTTACCATGAAGCGTGAGCTATTCCTGTAAAAATCTTTCTAATTAAAATTAAGCGTACTTTTTTTAATTTAACATGCTTTAAAATGATTATGTGAGAGAGCCTCTAAATCAGGATATTTTTGTACCTGTTGACATTCAGAAATGGCTCTACTTAAAATTATTTTAAAAATCCTTGAATTCAGTCATTATTTCCTAATCAACGAAAAAATTTGATTTGAAAATATTAACTACGGAACCCTCGGTATGCGAATCCAACTGGCCTGGTTCTCTCTTGGACTGACAAACAATGCTTTCGTGCATCCACATGAAATTCAAAAAATATTTTTCTTCTCCGATCCTGTACAGTGTACACACTGTCTCTGTTTTAGCTTTGTCTTAAGATCTGATTACTTTTCGGGGGTAAAATTTATGAAATTTTGTATTGTTTAAGTACAGATAGTATAAATTCGGAATTAGAGATCAACCATTTTATGAGTGTGATTAAACATCTATAGGGGATCTTACTACCTGTCATGCAAAAATAACATTGCAATAAATTTTATCTACATCTTATTAATCTACAAATAAATATGAATATTCTCCTTTCATATACTAGTATATACCCTAAGATTTAATATAAACAAAACTTGTGATTCAACACATCATAACTATCAAAAAAATTTAACTTATTAATACAAAATGTATATGATTCATAAAGAGAAATCAATGAGGTTGTCCTCAGCTTGATGAAAATAAACAAATAGATATATATATACCAAATATAAAAATGTATACCTATATTATATATAATTTATTTGTTTGAGACTATAGTTTAGAAGGTTTGAAACCTTCATTATATCCTTTTTAATTATAAATATTTTATCTGTTTTTTTCATGAGTTCAACTACCCAATTAGATAAAGAAAATTCGTTTTGTTGTTATAGAAAGCTAGCCACATAAACAATTATAATAGTTGACCCCAAGACAAATAATAGATAAAATATTTCTAATTAGAAAGATTGAGGATGAAGATCAAACCTTCGAAACTATAGCCACAAACAAATAAATTATATATTACATATTTATATTCGGTGTATATACCACATGCATATATGTTTGCATTAAACAGAGGACAACCTCATTGATTTCTTTTTATGAATCAACCACTCTGCTATTCTAGGCAAAACAAAATCTTTTCAATTAAATTGAAAGTTTTTTGCAGTGAGTAGCAGAATTTTTATAAATTGAAGGAGACAATACAAGAGTGTATCTGGTGCTGGAATTATAATTTTAATTTATTTATAACGCGACTATAGTTTCGAGAGCTTTGCCCTCTTCATCAGTCTATTTCAATTGATTCACAGGAATTAATGTATGAATGGTTTACGCTTTCTCAAACTCTTTTATCCCTATGACCTTAAGAGACTGAAACTCATTTCCAGCCACCGTCTTTACCACAACTTATAACCTTCAGCTGTTTAAGACCCCTATTCACAGATAACTTCAACTCCTATCCAGCCCATAAAATCTCCTATTCTTCTTCTTTTCACGTTGGAGGGGCCAACCCAGGCCTTTAGGGGATGCACCTTTTTGGTGTATCTCCTTCTCTCATCAATATCATTATATAAAAAAAATGGTAAATATAATTCCAGCAGAAGACACACTCTTTTATTGTCTCCTTCAAAATATTTTCAGCAAAATGTATACTTTATATAAGAACAGTCACTGGCCGAAAGATCATCTGGACCAGGGCCATTTGGGGGAAGGGGGGGGGAGCTACAGGAATTATTTAGTAATTTAATTAAAATTTATGTTTAGTGAAACATAAATGAAAAAATTCTGCTGGCGCCCAAAGTGACGGATGACAGTTGGTGCTCACGTTTTATGTGTGATGACACTTACTGAGCATGGGCGCAAGGGGTTGTGCTTCATCAGCATCACAGTCGTCGCACCAGTCAGTGTAGGCATAGGCAGGTTCTGGCGGGGATGCTGGTCCAATTCTTGTATAATGCACGAGGGACCTCGCGTGAGCTCCGCCGCCCCCGGATCCCGTAATGGACCGAATTCCGAACGGCTCCATGACCGGGCCGGTACCGGGTCCGGAAAGCGACTGACTGCGGTCCGCGGCTTTGGCGCTTCTGCCCTTCGCTACCCCCTCCAGCAGGGGAGGCGGAGGGGCGCTAGCAGGTGCCACCTGGTGCAGGGCGTTCATCCCCTCCTGGCTTAACCCACTCAAGCTAGCCTTAGAAAAACCACCAACCACCTGAAAAAGAAACAAATATTGTTTGTTACTCGTTATATTGTTTGCAATTTTATGTACAGACTGATTTTTCTATCCTTTTTTAACCGACTTTGAAAAAAGGAGGAGGTTATCAATTCAACGAAATGTTTTTTTTTTGTGTTTGTTCAATTTTTACTTTACCATACAGGGTATGGTCAAGTATTGTAATCCTGCATTAAAAAAGTGTTTTTTTTCGAAATATCTCAAAAACGGCTAAAACTATTTCGATTAAAAAAATTGAGCGAAACCATGGCAATTCGCTCTACAAAAAAGCCCTAATAAGTGAACATCGAAAAAATTATATTTTTCGTGATAATAATTTTTTGTCAAAATATCTGTTAGTCTGTCTGTTAGTTAGTCTGTGCGTTACCAAATTTTGTGGACGAGCTAGCTCAAAAACTAGTGTGAATATCGAAACCAAATTTCACACGTAGTTTTGGTCTATTGAGATTAAGAGCTGATTAGATTTTGGTGCATATCGACCCAAAATTAAGGGGGTGGAGAGGGGCTAAAAATTAAAAATCTTGGCCATTTAGACCAAACTCAACCAAATTTTGTATACATAATCAGTGGAACCCCAGAAGTCTAAAAATGGAAAAACTAACTGCCCAAAATGGGGGGGGGGTAAAAATAAAAATCTAGGCCGTTTGAGCCAAACTCAACCAAATTTTGTATCCATAATCAGTGGACCCCAGAAGTCTAAAAATGCAAAAACTAACCGCCCAAAATGGGAGAGGGAGGTGCATGGTCAAAAAATTAATGGAACAAATTATATGAATATTTGTAAAAATTTTAAAAATAATTTGCTATTTAATAAAGTTTTTATTATTGGGTCGATTTTTGCACTGTAGTGTATATATATATATATATAAATATACATATTTATATTATATTTAGTATATATTTGTAGCAGGCATAGAACAACCTCATTGATTTCTCTTTATTCTAAATTAAATGATTTGAGTTTGATCCAAAGATCTGGCAACATCATGTGCCTTTAAAATTAACATATTTTGTTTGTAAATCAAATGTATGTTCGAGTAGGTACTAAGTTAGTTGAATGTCCAGTTAGCATGGTATCTACTCGTACATTCGGAATGTTACGCGTATTTAATAAAACAATCAACAATTTTATAGACGGCTTTGATATTAAATTAAAATCAACCACTAAAGCTTTAATCAATCCATAGCCAAGCATTTATTTTCACATAAATAAACAATTTTCAATTTTAATTAAATCATTTATTGTTTTATTATATTTATTTTAAGACCCACTAATAGTTTATTTCAAATAATTTACATAATATAAATGAATTTTGATTTATCTCCCGATAGAGAGATTGGGGGATGGGACGAATAATGGAATTGAAATAATTATCGGAAAAGAGGTTTTTTTCTTTAATTAGTTTTTCCTCTTATTAAAAACAAGGACTAAAGATGATCAAGGACACTCGATGGTGGAGAAGTAATCTCCGGAGTCGAAGCTAAAATACAATGTATACATTAACTCATGTAAATAAGTGATTTATCTCCCATCTAAACATTTTTTGTTATACCTGAGATTTACCTCCAGATAATTCAAATAAAAAAATCAATTTCTAATAGCTACTAGGGTGGCTATTTAGCTGGCGCGGGTACCGTTTTACTTTTTCCTCCAAGTGTACTTATATGCAACGCGTCGTCTTTTACTTTTTGGACTATATCAGGCTCAACGATTACAAATAATTATTTATTATTATACAACCATATATGAAAAATTTAAACTCATTAACTAAAACTAGGAATCATCTAGTAAAGGATGGGCAGTACATATTCCTCTTCAACTGCATTTCCTCTTATCTTCCTGTTCGCCATTTCCGCATTTTGGTTATCAAAATGAAATAAATCGTTTTCAAAACATTTTATACTGTAAATAAATTTCAATTTGTTTTAAATTAAAAAAATAATGGAAATCCGTTCAAGAGATCAAACTAAATAAATATATTTCTATTTATTCCTGAGTGAACATTATTTACAATAAAATTTATCATTTTCTTTTTTCAATCTCGTTTTTTTTTTTTTATTTATTTAAAAACCTTTTCTTAAGTTTTTACAAAAATTTAATTTTTCATACATATTTCTAGAAGATACTATAGCAATACTTATTGTAAATTCCACCACTTTCCACATTTTCATAAATAATTAATACTGTTAATAGTACTTATTTTCTTGAGTGTGGCTATGAATATGACAAAGTATTTTGATAAAATTAAAAAAATGTTTTATGTATTATTTTTGAGTTTCAAACAATATAGAAATGATCAATATTTATGACTGTTGAATAAAAGAGATTCTGAAATTTCGGACAACGTTCCATAAGTTGGAATATCTTAGTATGTCTAAATATTTTATAAAACTTGATGCTGGCTTCATGGACACCAAGGTGGAAAAGTCAAATAACATCATTTGAAATGAAATACAATTTTAGCAAAAAAATATTTTTAACTAAATTCTATTTTACTTATAAAAGCAAAAATTTGGAGTTTATGAGGATTAATTAAAGATGGCCTTTGCTCTTAATATAAAGTTTTTATTTATTTGGAATGTAGTTCCTAAAGCCTTGTATTTATCTTCAATCTAATCAAAATATTTTACATAGATGTTTATATTAGCCTGTCCCGGAAAACCTTTAAAATTAATAAAGTATAAAAAAAATTGATACGTTCTTTGATAATTTTGCTAATTTAGAAATTAATATCTACAAACTGTTTGAGATAGAAAACGCGTGGCTTATACCTTATATTTATATTTGTTTTGACTAGTTTTTCGTTATAAAATACAAACATTTTTCCACTAGAACAAACTTTCCCAAGCTTCCGTTCTCGCGTTAGTGTCAATATCGGAATCCAGGAGCACATGTATAAAGAAAAAAAATGTTCAAAATTTATTTTTAACACATTTTTTTAATTCTTGAGGTTCGCCTTGATTTTATGCAACAAAATGAACACCAAAGGACAGAAGTAAAGAATGAGCAAGGGGAACGCAAAATTAATTACAATATCTAAGAATAAATAAATTTATCACTTGATCTATTGTAGAGATCTAACTTGTAAGTTACAAGCTACCAACAAAAAACACTTTTGTAATGTGGGCGCCTTTTTAGGGTTCCCATTGAAATTTTTAAGCTCTATATTTTTCACACTCTCCCTGTTGTCATCGATGGTTTTCAAAATTGTAAAGAGTGCAAAATTTGGTTTAAATCCAAAGAAAGATAGCTAACATTCAAACAAACTTCCTTTTTATCTCCCTAGGCTATGATTAAATAGAAACTGTAAACGGTCTCGGCAGGCTAAAATCTATTGAACGCATTACTTAATAGATAGTTAGCAAGTGTAGTTAGCTAGCTTTCGCTTGATGAAAACTAATAGGTTAAGAGCTGGGATTCTCATTCAGAGGGTCCGTATTCATTTATAATTTATGGGAATCTATAGGAATTTATGCGAAAAATGGAACGCAAAGTTCTATAAAGTCAAGAATCGCCCAAGCAATAATTGGGTTTAACTTGAAACAAAAATTAAAAATTAAATTAATAGAAAGATGTTGCAGATATATGGACTATTAATTTCAAAAGAATTTCTTGTTAATAATAGCTGAGTTGACAATTTTCTCATGGAAATATGGGCTATGACTGAGAGCTTTTCTGAGAGTTATAAAGGAATGAAATTGAAATACCCAAGTTTCGAAATAATATTTTTCCCAGATATTGAAGGATATGGTTTGTGGTACGTTTAAAGATTTTGCATCGAACAGAGTCGAGTCTACAGGGGTAGAGTAGGTGAGTGATTGTGTTGAACTTCGGATTGAATATGCTATAATGAAATGACAAGGATTAACGGATTTTTCCATATTTCTAAGTAATTCATTACTTAAAATTATAAAAACAGTTATTAAATTCTGATATAATAAAAAATTTGTTTACGTTTTGTGATTGAGTTATCTTAATAAAACATTTTTAAAATAGGTAGAAATCTAAATTTTTGAAATAATTAAATTATAATAAATTATTATAGAATATGAGATTACTGTAAAACAATTCCCTTAGCACGCAAGCGACTAAAAAATACAAAAGGTCTCTAATTCATAATTATAATATATGGCAAACAAAAAAAGATGAAATGTCACAAAGGTTTTTTAATTTCCATGCTTTTGAAGTTTAATCGATTGTTTTATATTATGGTTAGTCAAGTAGATAAAAAATGTCTATACCATATCTATACCTATCTATATAATATATATTTATATTTTTATAAATACATATATTTATATATATATATTGATGTATTTATTTTGACGAGTTCATGAGGATATTGTACTCCTTTGGCTAGGTATTATAAATATGAAAAGAAGATATTTATTTTCAACTAAATCTGTCATTAACTCATTTTTTTTCAAAATTAGACTTTTGTCACTTTCAAAATAAAATTCTTATGGATTCGCGAAAAATTTCTCACACAAAATGGGGTCGAGAATGAAAAAGTTTAAGAAAAATCATAAAAATTGAATTAAAATAAAGTTAAATTATATAATTCTATATAATTCTAATTTGGCAAAACATAGCTCATCTCTATTCTAAGAAAGGCTTTTTATTTTTCTCTATTTAATTTTGTAGAATCCCTATTGACCACAGTATGAGATATATCATACTTAAGTATATTTTTATTTCCATCAAGCAGAGGACATCTTAAGTAATTTCTCCTTATAAATAATTTCAATTAAACTGCATTACAATACCAAATTCCAACTTTTCTGCTCATACCGTTAGCTGATGAAAAAATCATTGCTAAATCATTTCGTGGACAGGTTACCATGTTTGGAAAAGTTTTCACTTTTTCTTCCATATTAAAAATGAAAGAAAAATCATGATTTTCTTCTGGAAATATTAATAGAACTGTGCCTGCCCATTGGTCCTCCTCCTCCTGAGAACTTTTCTCGTCAAGCTGCCAGAGAGCCCCTGAGCGGAAGAACATTTGGCTTTTTCCAGCAAACCTTGCTTGCTTTCATTTTGGATGTTGAAAATGAAATGAACAAAGAATGGAAGAAAGCTCCAAATGAATGAAGGTCGTCAGAGAAAAATCAGATTAAAAGAAAATAACAAAATAATAATGATATTGATTAAGAAAAAAAAACACGAAATCCCAACTTGTTGATCTCCGAATATGAGTGTGTGTGTGTGGTTGTGTGTGTTTACATAATGCAGAGAGTGTCAAGCCCAATGCGGTATTTTTAGTAAACACTTATTTGAAATTTATTTCTCTAATAAAAAAAATAGTTTATTTTAATTAAACATAAATTCCATAAATATATTAACCTCGCTCTTTTATTTTGAAAATGGGGAAAAAAGTGAAAACTTCACCTAGAATCGGTACACTCTCCGCGAATTTTGCAGATATTCATGAGAGGGTGAGTTCTTGGAAGCAACTAGGATTGAAGCGATTACTAAAAAATTCAAAAAAAAGAGTGTGTATTCTGCTGGAATTATAAATTTTATTTATTTATAACGAGACTATAGTTTCGAGGGCTTTGCCCTTCTTCATCAGTCTATTACAATGGATTCACAGGAATTAATTTATGAATCTTAATTATATTCTTAATCTTAATATAATTTATGAATCTTAAAATTTATGAATTAATAAATTAATTCCTGTGAATCCATTGTAATAGACTGATGAAGAGGGCAAAGCCCTCGAAGCTATAGTCTCGTTATAAATAAATAAATTTATAATTCCAAGCAGAGGATTACACTCTTTTGTTGTCTCCTTCAATATATAAAAATTCTGCTACTCTCGGCACAAAAACTTTCCATTTAAAAAATTCAAATATAGAAAAATATTCAAAATTTGTTTTTTATTTTACCATACAGGGTATGGTCAAGTATTGTAATCGTGCGTGAAAAAAGTGTTTTTTATTCCTTCTTTTTTTCAAAATATCTCAAAAACGGCTGAAACTATTTTGATTAAAAAAATTGAGCAAAACCATGGCATTTCGCTCTACAAAAATGCTCTAATAAGTAAGCATCGAAAAAATTATATTTTTTGAGATAATAATTGTTTTCTCAATATGTCTGTTACTTAGTCTGTCTGGTTGTCTGGTTGTTAGTCTGTGCGTTACCAAATTTTGTGGACGAGTTAGCTCAAAAACTAGTGTGAATTTCGAAACCAAATTTCACATGTAGTTTTGGTCCATTGAGATTAAGAGCTGATTAGATTTTGGTTAAAATTAAGGGGTGGAGGGGGATTAAAAGTTAAAATTTGATCAAACTCAACCAAATTTTGTATACATAATCAGTGGGACCCCAGAAGTCTAAAAATGCAAAAACTAACCGCCCAAAAATAGGGGGGTGTTAAAAAAATGAAAATCTAAGCCCTTGTACCAAACTCAACGAAATTTTGTATACATAATCAATGGGACCCCAGAAGTTTACAAATGCAAAAATTATTACAATCGGGGGGGATATAGTCAAAAATTGAAAATCTAGGCTCTTGTACCAAACTCAACTCAACTTTTGTATACATAACCAGTGGGCCCCTAGGAGTATAAAAATGCAAAAACTAACCCCTCCCCTACATGATTTTAAATAATTTTATTAAATACAAGAGAGGGGCCAGGTTGTATGGTAAAGTCAAGTGGATGGCCACATCAGAACACGTCAGCTTATTTGATTTAAGTATTAACTTGTTTTAATTTTTTAATTTTTATATTCAACAAATTATTTCTAGTAAACTATTAGTAAGGTTTTAATTAAACATTCGGAATACTTAGTTCACATCATATTACTTATACTTAACCCATAACAATAACAAACCGAAATTAAAATATAATATTTTTTTTAGTAACAAAATATGTTTTTGTACTAAATTTAAAATTACATATTTATTACAATTTAGGCATCGAGTCAACACTCGCTACCAATAAATGTTCATATTTACAATGTCTTGTTTATCATTTCAATCGTTTTTCAAATTATTGGTAATTTTTACCAAAAACCTAATTTTTTCAGATGAATAATAAAATGGATATGAGTTATAATATAAAATGAGAATGGTTATAATATGAAAAAAATGATACAAGAACATTTATTTTACAAATTTTTACACATCTTGACATTTATTTCATTTATTAATTACCTTGCATTTCTTTTAACTGTAGCTTCATTTAGATTAGGATTTAGATGATTCCTGAAATAGAATAGGAATTTCTTGACAATATTTCCTAATTGATTTGTTAATGGTTCAATCTCAATACCTGTTTTAAGATTTGTATCCCGATACCAGGAGTGTACTTCCTTCCCGCCAATTTAATTTTCAACGACTTTTTGTGAACAAAAACTTTGTCGATCTCAAGAGTAGGCTTGAAATAGAAAAAAAATCAGTAGCAGCGGTAGAGTCGAGTTTCATTTGACGAATCATCTTTTCTTTTCATATGGTTTTTGAACATTTTTCCTAATCGAGTTTTAAAATAGATCAATTAATATATTTTTTTAATCTGTGTAATTTGAGCTGGGAATGAAGCTAGTATTAGAGCGAGCCAATTGGGGACTTGAAGTCAAGCGTTAAGCATTGATTTTCTTAAAATTTTTAAAATTTGTATCCGGATACTAGGAGCCAACAGAAGTGTACTTTCTTCCCGCCAATTTAATTTTCATTGACTTTTTGTGAACAAAAATTTTGTCGATCTCAAGAATACGTGAAATGAAAAAGAAATCAGTTAGTAGCAATAGAATCGAGTTTCATTTTACGAATCATCTTTTCTTTTCATATGGTTTTTTGAATATTTTTTCTAATCGAGTTTTCGAATAGGTCAATTAATGGATTTTTTAAAAATTTCTGAAAATTTTTTTGTCTTTATAATCTTTAAACGTCTCTATCTCCGTAGATAATGGTCTGAGAGCCTTAAAAAAATTGACTTTATAAGATTTTTTTAAAATTTCTGAAATTTTTTGTCTTTCATGTAAATGTCCACTTCCGGATTTCTGATTTTAACCAAAAGCTTGCTGTACTCCTTCTAGAGTGATAAGCCTTTGGGCTCCTTAAGCTATCACATAGAAAGTAAAATAGAGTGAGTGTACTCCTTCTAGCCTATATCGAGGTTAAGTTTCGAATTTCGTAGCTCTGAGACTTATGGTTGCGAAACGCAATATACCTATACATACGTACGCACTGACCAATGGATTTTTGGCCTCTCTGGGACCACAATTTCCGGTTTTAAATCCTAAATCCGATTTTCAACGATTAAGGGCATCGATTCCTTCAACCTAGAAGTTACAAAATTAAATTAACTTTTTTTCATCTCTGAGATACAAGCTCTCAAAGAGTCAGGACCCAGAATGGCCATCGCAACACTTCCCCATTATATTCTATGAATATAAATGTGAAAGTAAAAATCATCATTAACATAACTTTTATTCCATTTTTTTCAATCATTAAGTATACTAATATTACTATAAAAATATTTGGCTACATGCTTGAAATATTCATGCATATTACGATTAATATGATTATTTATGTATCATATTATATATACTATATATGAACTATTCCCCTAAATTTTAATGAAATATTTCTCTAAGCCAAGGCTGACAAGCCCAAGGACAGCATGTGGCACAATATAAAATTGTTAAGCTTCTTTAAAACATTGGGATTTTTATGTACTATTTAATGTAGTGCTTAATTCCACAGCACACGATTTTTTACCTTTGATCAAATTACATTAAAATATACATATTTATACACTTTACTACGTGTTCAAGCATTCAAGTGAGATTGAAACGCCCATGAAAATTTGTATATGTGTTTGAATTAAGTAACACAAGTTTGTTGTAGGATTCGATATTTATTAACTAGCATCTGCCCTGAATTACACCGAGATTTTGGCCAAAATTTTATTTCCATCTCTATGAGTTAAATATATTAGTTTTCCTAGCGTTCACTTTCTTGAAGGTTTATTAGCCATGCAAATTCTTGAGAGCTTTTACAAATTGAATCTATTGTATGTTACTGTATATAGTGTATAGTTACATTTTTTTCTAAAGAAACTAAGTACAATTATAGGTACTAGTTCATTTAATTTTAAAGAACTATTTGCAGTTAAAAGTAATAAAAAGTAAATGACTAAAATAATTGGAGTATCTAGCTCACTGTTTCCCAACGTGGGGACCAGGAAGAGCAATTTGATTAAGGGTGCAATTCTAAAATGGGCTAGTCCAGATAAATATAAAAATCTACAAAATGAATTAACCATATAAAAAATGAATATTAACAAAATTTGATAGTAAGTACTGTCCAGCCCTGCCCAGCCCTGTCCAACAAAGCCAAAAGTTTATACACCCCTGATTTAAACTATATCATGAGGTAACATAAGTATACAATTTATTATTAACTTTAATTTTAGATTCATTAAATTGAATTCTAGAAAAAAGTTTCGGTAAATGAAACGAAACTAAAAAAAAAATATTAATTGAACCACTTGTAAAGATTCTATTCGATCGGTAGTGACTTTGAAGAAATAAAGTTTTAAATAACTCTCTTAGGGAGGTACGAAGGCTACGGGGTTGTGTTTAATGGGGGAGGCAATTTCGCCGTGCAGCGGATAATGTAAAATTCATTGAGCAGAGCTACAAACAACTTTTTTAGCTAGAATCAATACATGGGAAAAAGTTTTTCATGATCTATTTAAAAAGAAAAAACAAACATATTGCATGTATAGTTTACCCACATTACTTTCACTAACCCCATATCAATAACAAATCAAAATTAAAATAAAACAATTAAAAGTAATACTAAAATGATAGAATTTCATCATAAGGTTCACAAAATAAGAGTTTTTATCTTCGATATATATTAGGTTGATGCATAATTATGGAACGTTTGTCTTGGCGCGTTTCCTTTAGCCAAAAATGGCGTTTGTTTGTTTTTTATAAAAACAATCTTCTCTATTTAATTCATATTCGTCATATTATGCTCTACCACTTCGGGAAAGGATGGAAGGCAACACAGTCATTTCGCGATCTCGGCGAACTTTTTGGCGAAGGAAAAATTACTGATAGTACGGAAGTGGTTTGCCCGATTCAAATCAGGTGACACTAGTTTGGAGGATAAAGAAGGAAGAGGTCGGCAATCGGATTTTGATGATCGGAAACACTTCTGACAGCCGTGGAAGAAGATGAAAGCCTTACAACACGAATGCTGGCTGCGAACTTCAATGTCGACCATTCAACGATCGTTCGGCGCCTCAAAAAAGTTCGGCAAGGTATGGAAATTGGCTGGATGGGTCCCTCACGAACTCTCCGGGAACAACAAGACTGATCGCGTTCGAATTTTTACAGATTTTCTGCAACGAAACCAACAAACACCATTTTTGAAGAATCTTGTCACTGGGGATGAATGCGCCGGGTCTGTCCGGGTTCATCGCCATACAGGGCGGGATCTACTCTCAACATCCGCTGCGTCACCTCACCTGACCAGAAGCACCGACGGACTATCACGCCAACCGCTCTTTAAAAACCTGGCAAAAGACGGAGATCGGACGACAATTTGGATGTGACTTGGTGGCCGATGTGTGGATTGCCTCCAAGAATCGTGACTTCTTCGCCCGTGGAATCGACCGACTGCCAAGTTGCAAATGGGAAGCAGCGATTGAAGTAGATGGTGAATACGGTCCCGAATAATCATTTAAACATGTTTTGTTAAATTTTATTATTGTTTTTGCTGAATAAAAATATTTTTTAAAAACGTTCCATAATTATGCATCAACCCAATATATGTGTTCAGTGAGGCCAAGGTTCGCTTTGGAGGGTGTCTTCCGAGTAGTTTCTTTGAAGTCGGAAGCTTGGGTAGATTTGGATATTTGAGGAGTTTTGGGTGTTTTGTGGTTGAAGACGTGTTGGGCACTATCAATACGTTCACTGTCACTGTTTGGAGGGTATTGATAGTACCCAACATTCTCAAAACAGCAACAGCCGAGACGTCAGTCATCATAATGTAAATAATACACACTTGACCACAAAACACACAAAAATTCCTAAATATCCAAATCTGCCCAACCTCCGGCTGAAGAAATTCACTCGGAAGACACCCTCCAAAACGAACCTTAGACTACAAGGTTAAGGCCACGTAGACCACCCACCCCTCTCTTGAAAATGGCTCCAAAAGGAGAGCCGGAAACGTCGAATAAAACTCTCAAACCCACGCGGAGAAAATCGAAAAGCCTCTAATGACATATATATGTAAATTTGAAATTAACGCCAAAATGACAAAGCACGGAACGCCCTCAGAAGGAGACGAGAAGAATCAAATATCTAACCTTAACATGTCTTTTTGATATCATTTTATAATATAGCATTATATAGAGTCTTATAAGAATTTAATATTATAATAGAAATAATTGTAACACTGTAAATATATTATTATTCTAAATTATATTTAGAATAAATAAAGGACATTGAATTTTGATTCTTCTTTATAGGTAATTAATCATGTTCATTCAAACAATATTGTATTATATATGTAAATAATATTTCTGACAATATATTCTTCTTTATAGCTGAATCAATCTTTAATTACCTGTCAAAACCCCACGGGGAAGAATAAACATTATTACAAATCAAAATTCACTCCTGCAAGATGACAACAAGGGTTATAATCCATGTGAAGAAAATTCAACAGGATGGCATTTCAGTTTATTCTATCAAAGCAGCGGAGGACCAAACAACTTATAAATTTCCTAAAGAATTCAGAGATGAAAAATCGCATCAAGAAATATTAGCCTTAAGTGCATCTAAAGCAGCAATCAAAGGTATGTCAAAATCTGGAAACTTTAGAAACATAAAATTAACATGGACGCCTGAGATAAAATCATTATACATGGATAAAGATGAAAACTTCATTTTCAAAGGCTGTTTATTGGAAGAAGTAAATAATGAATCCATTAACACGCCCAAAAATAGTGAAATAGAAGTCGATGAAAATATTAATGCACTACATAACATAGAAAAAAGTTTAATTTAGAAATATTCTATGGCAGAGATCAAGATGCAAATGAATGGATAAATTCGTTTGAAAAAGAATGTATTAGAAACAATATAATAAATCATAGATTAAAAATACAAGCGTTAAAATATTTCTTAAATGGAACGCCTAAAAATTGGTACGACCTAAATTTAAAAAAATTTGAGCATGATGCATGGCCAGAATGGGTTAGTTCATTTTTACTAGTTTTTACAAAAAGAGGATGGTC
Source organism: Forficula auricularia (assembly GCA_024734495.1). Taxonomy (NCBI): domain Eukaryota; kingdom Metazoa; phylum Arthropoda; class Insecta; order Dermaptera; family Forficulidae; genus Forficula; species Forficula auricularia. The sequence continues at coordinate 644,771 of JALMQS010000146.1, forward strand.
TCAAATAAGATACGCCTATAAATATGAACATATAAACGGCTCATTTGTAGACTATGCAATTAAAAAAGAAAAATTGCTAATTGATGCTGATTTCGAAATGCCAGAAAAAACAAGAATAAATCATATAGTAATTGGATTACCAATTAAGATTCAAAACCAATTGGAAAGATTAGAAATAAAAAGAACAGATTACTTAATAAGCTTTTTACAGAAGTTAGATTCAGAGAATTCCTATATTAATAAAACAAATATAAAAGAAAACTCACATGCTTTAGAAAAAAGAAAGAGTGATTATAAGCAAATAGAAAAAAACCTTGCTTCAAATGCGAAAAATTAGGAAAGCCAAATAGATATCACCCAATAAATCTATGCTTTAATAAAAAAAGATATGCTGAAATTGCAGAAACATTATTAAATGAAAATATTATCGAAAATAAAACTGAAAGTGGAGAAGAAAAAACTAAATAGGCCCCACAGATTTATACCATTAATAAATTTAAAAATTAAAATAGGCAAAAATAAAGAAGTCAAGGCGGTCTATGATACTGGATCAAATATATCCTTGGCAAACAGTAAATTAATTGATGAACTAAAGAAAAATATAGAAAAGGATAAAATTTTTTTCAAAACTCTAAACGGTATAAATCATGTGAATGGGCAAACAAAATTAGAATTACAAATAGGTAATATAACAGATTCATTAAATGTATATGTAATTAAGAATGATAATTTTTCGTATGATTTATTATTGGGGCTAGATGCCATTAAAAAATTCAAGTTAATACAAGACGAGAATTTACAAATATTACAAAAAAACGTCTCTAAGAATAATAAAATTACATTAAATAAAGAGATGATAGAAGATAAAAAGTTAGATAAAAACTTAAATAAAAAAGAAAATGAAATAGTTTTATACATAAACAATGAAAATAGTAAAAAGAAAGATAAAGATACTGATATCATATATTGGGAAAACTGCAACAATAAAATAGAGAAAGACTATGAATTGTGTAATATGTACTTTAACGAATACATAGAATTAAAAGAATATGAAACTTATTTGAATCATTTAAATAAAGATAATAGAAAAAAGATTATGAATATATTAGAAAAGAATAAATCAGCATTTGCCAAAGATAAATATGATGTCGGAAGAGTAAAAAATGCAGAAGCTAAAATAAGATTAAAAGAATATAAATACGTATACAAAAAACCTTATAGGTGTTCAATTTCCGACCAAAAAGAAATTGATGCTCAAGTAGAAAAACTTTTACAATCGTCATTAATTGAGGAATCAAGTTCGCCATTTGCGGCGCCTGTCACCATGGTTTTCAAAAAGGATGAGGGTAGTAAAACCCGTTTTTGTGTTGACTATCGAGGTATAAACTCCTTATTGGTGCCAGAAATACATCCCTTTCCACGTATAGAAGATATTATTGTCAAAGCAGGAGACTGTAACTGGTTCTCAGCGTTTGACATAAATTCTGCGTTTTGGTCAATTCCGATCAGAGATAAAGACAAGGAAAAGCTTGGTTTTATTACTCAAAGCGGCCACTACCAATGGAATGTTTTGCCGTTTGGACTAAAATTGTCAAGTAGTGTTTTTCAAAGGATACTGGCAAATTGTATTAGGAGAAACAACCTGAGTAACTTTTGTATAAATTATATAGATGATATCCTGGTATTCTCAGAAACATTTGAAGAACACCTAAGGCATATTCAACTGATAATTGAAACAATGAAGAGAGAAGGTTTTAAATTGAAATTATCTAAATGCAATTTGGCAAAGAATTCAGTAAAATACCTAGGGCATATTATTGAAAGAAGCAAAGTAAGACCATATAATGATAACTTAATATCAATTAAAAAGTTTGAACAACCAAAAAATAAAAAGAATGTAAGACAATTTTTAGGAAAAATAAACTTTTACCACAGATATATAGAAAATTCAGTGAAGTTGTTAGAGCCACTTCACAGACTTCTTAGGAAAGATATAAAATTTGAATGGGACAATGATTGCCAAATAGCTTTCGATAAAGTCAAGGGACTCCTTTGCTCCAGTCCTATTCTATTGATTTATAATCCAGAAAAGGAAGTCTTCATATATACAGATGCATCAGGAGAGGGGATTGGGGCTGTGTTAAAACAAGCAGACGATGAAGGATTTCTCCACCCAGTGGCCTACTTCTCGAAAAAGCTAAATCCGACACAAAAAAAAAGGAAAGCGATATTTTTGGAATGTCTGGCCATTAAAGAAGCCATTGTCTACTGGCAACACTGGCTGCTCGATCGAAACTTCACTGTAATCACAGACCACAAGCCGCTGGAAAGTCTGAAGGTAAAGGCCAGAACGGATGAACCATTGGGGGACCTAATCTTCTATCTTTCACAATACTCATTCAAAATTATATACGAGCCCGGAAAAACAAACATAGAGGCGGATGCTCTATCGAGAAATCCGGTGCTGGAAAGTTTTGAAAATGAAGAAGATGTACTAAAAGTAGTAAACATGGTTACAATGGAGGACATCGTAAATGATCAAACCCGAAATAAAAATGAACTGGAAACTTCGAAGAATGTAGTAAAGAAAGGAAATATATGTTTTAAAAATCTAAATAAAAGAACAAGGATATATGTTTCGGAAATGTTTGGAGAAAAATTAATAAATAAAATCCACGAATACTATGGACATATTGGAATGCAGCACTTGTTAAATAAAATAAGACCGCAATACTATTTTAAGAATATGGACGCCATGGTAGAAAGATTTTGTAAACAATGCAATGACTGTATCGAAGGCAAATCCAGAAGAGGCAGAATATTAGGAAATCCTTCGCAATTAGGACCGGCGACCAGGCCATATCAGATAATGTCAATTGACACAATCGGAGGATTTACAGGGTACAACTCTAAAAAAAAATACATGCATATTTTAGTAGATCACTTCACAAGATTTGTTTTTGGTTCAACATCCACGACACAAACAGCCAAAGATTTCATAAAACTAATAGAACCCATCACGAAAAAGAACAAAATAGACACACTGCTCGGGGATCAGTACGCGGGAATAAACTCTAGAGAATTCAAAGAATATTTAAAAGAAAAGAACATAAAAATGATATTCACGTGTACTGACTGTCCAGAATCAAACGGGCTAAATGAAAGGCTAAATCAATCTATAACTAACAGATTAAGAGTGAAGATAAACAGTGAGAAGAATAAAAAAAGATCATGGGCAATAATAGCAGAGGAATGTATAGAAGAATACAATAAAACAACACACTCCATAACAAGATTTCCACCAGCATATCTGCTCCGAGGAGAAAGATCGGAGATCGTTCCGGAAAGTCTGCAGGCAGAAGAAAACTTAGAAGAAAACAGTAAAAAGGCACTGGAAAACTCCATTAAAAATTTCGAGGTAAATGCAAAAAGATTAAGCAAAAACAGAAAAGAACATACGTTTAAGAAGAATGATTTGGTTTATATAGAAATGGGAAACAAGTTAAACAGAAGAAAACTAGACAAAGTAAGGAGAGGTCCGTACAAAATAATTCAAAGAATTTCAAATTCAGTTTACGAAGTAAACCTGGCAAAAAAGAGGTAAAAACGCCACACTATTTCATATCAAGAAATTGCTTCCTTATCTCCGCAGTGCGGAAGAAAATCTGGGGGGAGATGTAAATTTGAAATTAACGCCAAAATGACAAAGCACGGAACGCCCTCAGAAGGAGACGAGAAGAATCAAATATCTAACCTTAACATGTCTTTTTGATATCATTTTATAATATAGCATTATATAGAGTCTTATAAGAATTTAATATTATAATAGAAATAATTGTAACACTGTAAATATATTATTATTCTAAATTATATTTAGAATAAATAAAGGACATTGAATTTTGATTCTTCTTTATAGGTAATTAATCATGTTCATTCAAACAATATTGTATTATATATGTAAATAATATTTCTGACAATATATTCTTCTTTATAGCTGAATCAATCTTTAATTACCTGTCAAAACCCCACGGGGAAGAATAAACTTTATTACATATATATATATGAAAACAAAAAGAAAAAATGATTCAAGAAAAATGTAAAGAAGTCAACGAAAATCTAGTATTGGGAAAAGTTGACGATGTAGCTATAGGAGCAGTGCTCCGCAACCTTTTCTCACCTACGACACCATAATTCTTCCGAGAACTCCGCGGCACACTAAAAGCTAAAATATATACAATACATATGTAAGAGTATTGAATTAATACACAAATTTTAAAAAATAATTTGGCTTTTATTTGAAAAATATACATAATTATAACGTTAACATTTTACACAATTTTAATAATTAATGTGAACCCTGCGCTTGTTTTTCAATGAACACAAAGTTTTATATTCGGCTCGATATTGGACAGCGCAACCCGAGAAATTCTTGATCAAGATCTTTTAAGCATGAACGTTTATCATTTTTAATTAATAAAAGAGTTGAAAAACTTTGCTCACAAATATATGTCGTCGAAAATGAGTAGTGTTAAGATTGCTTTGTTTGAAATGCGAGGATATTCTTTTGATGTAAATCCGAAAAACATCTAATGGAACTTCGGAGAAGTGAAGTTTTAATGTCTTGTCATTGCTTAAATCTATAAATTCCTCTCGAATTCGCAGTGGCAGTTCTTCTGTAGAATTTATTGCATTGGTTGCAAAAAGGATTTCGAATCAATCGTATTGTTCCGTATTAATGGAATAAAAATATTTATGAAATTTTTCCTGAAGCATACTTAAATGTTCTTGGGCCGAATGCAATTAATTATTGTTTATTTTTAATTGTACTGTGGTGGTTGTCCTTTGGAACATTTCCAAATATCCTTTTTCAACTCTTTCTGCCAAAGTTCGAGTTTTTTTTCAACCCCTGTAATTTGTCGGAGCTCGCTAATATATTCTCATTTCGACCTTGCATTTTTTTATCTAAGTTCATTCAAATGCTCGAAAATATCAGCCATGTATGCAAGTTTGGCTATCCAGTAATCATCATCGAGGTGGTATAGTTCGGGCATATTTGGTTTGAAAGAAACTCACGCACCTCGTGACGAAGCTCAAACAATCTAGCCAAAACTTTGCCTCGGGATAGCCAACGAATTTCAGTATAAAACAATAAGGATTCATATCCGGATCCCATTTCTGCACAGAGTATTTCAAAGATTCTCGAATTTACTTGATTTAATTATGTTAACGATTTTAATGCATTCATTCATCGTGTTAAAAAAGTTCCTCGGCAAATTTTTGACCATCGATACTTCTCGATGTATGCAGCAGTGTGTAAAGTGTAACGTCGGATTTTTTGTTTTTGCGAGTAGTAAACCTTTTTTACTACCCATCATAGCCGCAGCGCCATCTGTACAAGCAAATGCAGTTGCTCCATTGAATATTATGTATTTTGAGAAAAAGTCATCGGTAACTTTAAAATTTCTTCACCATTGGTTAGCTCTGAACTTGCCACAAAATAAATAATGTTCTTTTAATAAATCCTCATCAACGAAACGTATAATAGCTATTGGCTGCGTAGCATTTTTTAATATCAGTTGTTTTTAATTAAATCAAACGAAAATTTTTCAGTAATAACAGTTTCTTATCAGTGTTGCCAAATATCCCCTGACATATCGTGAATACGTCTTTTAACAGTATCGAACAACGAGGCTTTATTGCCTCCTTCACTTCATTGGGCCAAGCATAAATTGAACAATTTCCAGCATACCGGTTTAATTAGTGTTTCGCCAGTAATTGTGGTTTCTTCTGACGTGCAATTAATTTTGCAACATGGTAGCTAGCCTCAAGGCCTTTTCGGAAACTGTAACAGCTGATTTCATAAAAATCTTCTGTTTTTATTTTGTTCTAAACGTCTCTTAAAATGTATCTATCTTCATTGGCTGAAACAGGATGGTTTGAATTTAGATGGCGATTTACAATTTGCACCAGATACCCATTGATTCGTTTGATAGCTGTTCACTTTATAAATAATTTTCTTGGCTTTTAAGAGCCGTTTCGTCACCCATAAAAATCCATATTTGTCATAGTCTTCATCGTACTTTCTTTTCACTATCTTCTTTTTGATTTTATAACTTTTGTGCTGGGTGTTTCATCATCCGTACGTGAAGATGCATCTTTTCCACGTAAAAATTTATGCATTTTAAAGGATATAAAATAATATATTTATATATCACGAAGAACGCTAACACACACAATTAATAGTAGCTATCGTTAGTAGTTTTATGCAAATTGACAACTCTGCACACAACTAATAATGGCGAACGATCGAACGTCAAATGACATGCAAATGCCGCGCATGCGTGAGTCTTCAGTGACTGGCATGCGCGTGATCTTCAGTGACGTATAAATTATTTTCATACGAATTTTTTTATTTTAATGTATGTATTTGACTGCGCTTTTTTATTCAGCTCACGGCACGCAATGTGCCACGGCACACCGATTTGCACCGAACTTTTCTATAGATAATAAAATAAATTTCAAAGAAGCAAGCCAAAAAGCAAGAACACTTAGAAGATAAAGGAGGCCACATTATTCTAAACGAAAGCGAACAGGCAAATAGATGGAAGGAATACCTAGAAGACTTCTAAAGGAGAAGAAAAGAAACAATGAACCCAATAGAAAGAGAAAGAAGAATCTATGAGCGAAAACAATTGGAGACCCCATACTCAAGGTGAAATTTGAGACAACTTTGAAGAACTAAAAAATAATAGAGCACGGAATGAACAATATACAAGCTGAAGTAAAGAACTCTGGTGAAAAGGCACGTGACAAACTTTTGAACTAATTAGCAAATCTATAAATTAGAATATCCCAAAGATTTACAAAAAACAAAATAGTCACTTCCCAAAAAGACGAGCGCGGATAAATGTGAAAATTGCAGGACCATTAAAAACAACTCACATGGCTCCAAAATCCTAACCAAAATAATCCAAAAAGAAGAATAAAACAAGAAGTGAAGAAAATCTAGGGAAGACCAGTTCGGCTTTAGAAGAAACGAAGGCACCGAAAACAATTCTCTTAGACTAATAATGAAAAAGGCTTTTATCGAGGAAGAATACTGTCTACGTCGGATTCGCCAAACCTAGAAGCATTCGATAGCGTCAATTGAAATTATGTTTAAAAATATTAAAAAACGGGTGAATAAAATTCGAGAAGGCTGAAAATACTACAATCTATGTAAAGCAGACAGCAATTATAAATATTAGAGATAAACGAAAGCCAAATAAACAATACTTTACCCATGTTTCGCATTGGACTAATCATAAAGAATATGAACAAGGATGTATTACTTATGCCGATGATTTTCAACTTGCTTAGAAAAAGCGATTAAAAATTCAAGAGCAAAATTGATACGAGTATCGAAATCAAGGTCAAAAGATAGCTATGTTAAGAATTTACCGGTGACATTGCCCTTCTAGGAAGCAATAAAAAAAGTGGGGACGCACTGAATGGAATTAGCAAATCTATTAGAAGAAATCAAAATTTTTAGAAAAAAATAAAAACCGACTTCAAAAATTAAATTACGGCAAACCTTATAAAAATACACAAAAGGTATAAAATAATTTATTATCTTATTTAGTTACAACTAAACGACGAAAATCTAACACGAAATTACTTTTTAAAGTCGGTGCCAAACAACAATACACAATAACTT
>JALMQS010000146.1:659436-714376 GCA_024734495.1 Forficula auricularia
TTGAAAACTTGGAAAACTTGAAGTTCCTTCATCACACCAAGTTTTCAATATCCATATGATATTGACTCCATGAAAAACATTTATAATTGATGAAACCAACTCTATTAACAAGTTTTGAGGATGAGAAAACGATCTGGCTAGGTCTGGACCTCGAAAAATATCATCTTAATTGATCTTTTCTTAATCAAAGTAATTATTTATAGATGAAAATCTCAATAAAAGAATTTGTTTACATTTTTTTCAATTATCTTTTATTTATTAATTGGTTTTTCAATTTTAAAACTCACGAATACTTTATACCAAATATTGTTACATATTATAATTTGCCAATTTAATTGATTAAAATTCCTCTTATTAAAAAACATGGACTAAAAACCTACCTCGCATCTTGCTCAAGTTTTATTATTGTATTCAGTTTTTTTTTGTAGATTAAGGGTAAATAAACTAAAATATGGGTTTCCATTTAAAAAACAGAACTTGACCTTGAAATACCCTTGAAAGCTTGTCGTCGACAAACAATAGCGTAGTTTAGTTTCCACTTTGATATAAATAAACTTTTATTTGAAACTATATTTCATATAATGCACTGTTTATGAGTTATAAGACTTTCCCAAGATAAAAACTCACCCGGTATATATGTATATTCTAATGGCAAGACAAAATTGTTTGGAAATAATTTGATCAAGGTAAATATATATACCGGGTGAGTTTTTTATCTTGAGAATGTCTTATAGCTCAAAAACAGTGCATTATTTGGAAAAAAGTTTGCTTATATCGAAGGGGAAACTAAACTACGGTATTGTTTGTCGACCTAGAACAAGGGTATTTCAAGGTCAAGTTCTATTTTTTAAATGGAACCCTATATTTTTCGTTACGTCTAGTTAATCTACATAAAAAACTGAAAAACTTTCATAAGAACCATTTTTTATACGACATCAAATTAACAAAATATATGAATCAATTAAATCTCAAAAAAATTCTTAATAATTCTTTTTAACAATTATTCAACTTAATAATATAATAAATAATAATGATTAAATAATTAATTATTAAATAATTAATAATTTAATAATTTTTCGACACTGGTGTGCGACATTCCAGAGTGTATTGTCTTTTGGATGAATTCGTTCTAAATTCCTTATTTTGGCCTGTTCCAGTTTCTTCGTAGCCTTTACACTTGCTGTTTTTTACAACACAATAAAAAAAATGAAGCTTGTGAGGGTGTATTCCTATCAGGAAAACGCTCGGCATTCATTTCAATGGCAGACCCATAACACTTCTTCCACATTCACCATAAATTAAGACTATTTTAATTCTTTCTTCAACAAAAAATGCTTCATTTTTATTATGGTAATACAATATAACTATCTACTGGATTGACACGAGAAATAAACTTTTTTAAACTCAATAATTTTAACTAGTAGTCTATTAAGTAGAAAATAATCTCAAATCTGTGTATAATGAAGTTTTAAGATCATTATAAACACTTATTTTCATTGTTGTGACTTTTCGATTCAATAAATATTTATTTAATAATTAATTATTTGATAATTAAGTTGAATAATTGTTAAAAATAATTTTTAAGATTTTTTTTTTGAGAGGACAATGTATTCATGTATTTTTTTTATTTGATGTATAAAAAAATAGTTCTTATGAAAGTTGTTCAGTTTTTTTTTGTAAATTAAGGAGACGTTTAGAAAAAGTATAGGTTTCCATTTAAAAAACCGAACTTGACCTTGAAATATCCATGAAAGCTTGTTCTACGTCGACAAACAATAGTGTAGTTAAGTTTCCCCTTCGATATAAACAAACTTTTATTTCACAAAGAGAAACAAAGAGGTTGTCCTCTGCTTGATGCAAATAAACATACACACATATATATCGAGATGCTATATCTGTATATATATTATTTATTTGTTTGAGACTATAGTTTCGAAAACTTGGTCTTCATCATCAGTCTTTCTTCAATTATAAATGTTTTTCATGGAGTCAATATCATATGGATATTGAAAACTTGGTGTGATGAAGGAACACCAAGTTTTCCAAGTTTTCAATATCCATATGATATTGACTCCATGAAAAACATTTATAATTGAAGAAAGACTGATATTGAACCAAGTCTTCAGAAAACTATAGTCTCAAACAAATAAATAATATATATACAGATATATGTATCGAGATATATATATATATATATATATATATATATATATATATATATATATATATATATATATATATATATATATATATATGTGTGTGTGTTTATTTGCATCGCGAAGTTAACACTTTCATTTCTCTTTGTGAATCAACAACTCTGCTACTCTCGGCAAAACAAAAACTTTTCAATTTTCAATTAGACTTTTATTTGAAACTTTTTTCCAAATAATGAACTGTTTTTGAGTTATAAGACAGTCTCAAGATAAAAAACTCACCCGGTATATGAATATCTAGGTTTGTTTGAATGATTGTGAGTGATTTAATTATATTTATTTTTTGTAGATAGCCTGATGAAGCCACAATAAATCAGCGAAACGTTACAATTGGTCGTATATGATATAACACGATGTTTAATTGTTTCCACTGATTTGTTATATTTTTAATTATTATACAAAAATAAATTTTGTTAATTAATAATAATGAAGAAAATTTTAAGTCAAAGCGTTTGTTGAGAAGTTCCTTAAAAAACAATTTTCATTTATTAGTTAAAAAAAAAAGAGATTTAGAACTAGATGCAAATAAATAAATATTAATATTTTATTCAAATGATCTACATTTACCTATATTGTGTTTATATTAATTTATCAATGAGTTGAAAAAATATTATTGAAAAAAGCTTCAAGCTGAAATATAAGTAGGTATTTATTGCATTACTAAAGATTTTCTTTGTTCATGATTCTAAGATGAGTTTAAAGGACATCACAGAAAGTTTACAGAAGAACAGGGCTAGTTTTACGAGGGAATTAGGGGGTGTTGTGCGATTCTCTCCCCTCCCTATAGACTACTACTAAATTTCGTATACCGGACCCTCACTTATATTTAATATTTAATAAATTTATTTATAATCATGTAGGGGGGAGGGTTACTTTTTGCATTTTTAGACTTCTGGGGTCCCACTGATTATGTATACAAAATGTGGTTTAGTTTGGTAAATGGCCAAGATTTTCATTTTTTGACCCCCACCCTCCCTCCCATTGTGGGCGGTTAGTTTTTGCATTTTTAGACTTCTGGGGGTACACTGATTATGTATACAAAATTTGGTTTAGTTTGCTCAAATTGCATAGATTTTTAATTTTTAACCCCCCCCCCCCCCCCTCTCCACCCCCTTAATTTTGGTTCAATATGCACTAAAATCTAATCAGCTCTTGGACCAAACCTACGTATGAAATTTGGTTTCGATATTCCCACTAGTTTTTGAGCTAGCTCGTCCACAAAAATTTGGTAACGCACAGACAAACAGACAATTTGACAAAACAATTATTATCTCAAAAAATACAATTTTTTTAGATGTTCACTTATTAGAGCTTTTTTGTAGACCGAAATGCCATGGTTTTGCTCAATTTTTTTAGTCAAAATAGTTTCAGCCATTTTTTAGATATTTCGATAAAAAGAAGAAAAAAAACACTTTTTTTATGCACGATTACAATACTTGACCATACCCTGTATGGTAAAGTAAAAAATCACATAAAATACTTATCTTTAATTCCCATTAAACAACTCTCATTATAGTCCAAGAGCCGATGACCCATTTTTCATGAAGTGTTTAATTCAAGTAGATATTTCACCTAGAGGCATTAATAGAATAGATGAGCAGGGAATCGGCTGTTTTCCGTGATGCTACCTGCGTACTGCTGCTACTGCGTATGAGGAGAAAGTTGTAAAAAATGTTCGCCAAAAAAAAGTGTTTGATTCAAAATCCAGCAAATACTATTCTCCGGTCAAGTTGGTTTTAAATTAAAAATTAACTAAGCCAGACACTTTAGGGGGAGGGGGGGGCAACTCTGAGCCGAGACAAACCCTAAGTTGCTTTTTTCAAAGTCTGCCCCCCCCCCCCCCTTAAAGTGTCTGGCTTAGTTAATTTTTTAATTTAAAAAAATCAACGCTGACCCCTAGTCGAATGAGTAGTGTTTGTTTGGATTTTGAGATCAAGCGCTTTTTTGGCGGAGCATTTTTTTACAACTTTCTACCTATCCCGTTAGCGAGCGGTAAACAGGTAGATCAGGAAGACAGCCCGATTCCTACTCGTCTATGCTATTAATACCTCTAGAGTGAAAATTTCTACTCGAATCGGACTGCGCCATGAATAAATTTATTAAATTATTAAATAATTTTTAAGAAAAAAATAAAAACCGACTTCAAAAAATAAAATAATTATTATCTTGTTTAGTTGCAACTGGACGACGAAATATTAACATGAAGTTGCTTTTTGAATTCGGTACCAAACAAACTATACCTATAAGCGAGCATATCCTCCAAACGTACTAAGTAAGATCCGTCGAGTGCGATTCATAAAAGGAATATGTTTGGCACCGACTTCAAAAAAGTAATTTCATGTTAATATTTCGTCGTTTAATTGTAACTAAAATAAGATAATAATTATTTTATACCTTTAATCGTATTTTATTTGTTGCATTTAATTTTTTGAAGTCGGTTTTATTTTTTTCTTAAAAATTATTTTTATTTTTCTCTTTTTAGTGATGTTATTAATAGTGATCCATATCATCAGAACTTGACCAAATTAATATGACACCATCCCTAAGACACCCCCTTTCGGATAAAAAAAGAACCATCGAAATCGGTTCATAAACAAAAAGGTTAGGTATAAACAAACCTAATAAAAAAAGGTCTAATACCTATGAAAAAAAAACGAAAAAAAAATGGGACCAATCGGAAGGTAGACTGGACCCAATGCAAAATTGGTTGACAATTGGCGGAGATATGAAGGTAACATAGGCACAAAAAAAAAAAAAAAAAAAAATTCAGTCGTATAGAGAACCTCCTCCTTTTTTGAAGTCGGTTAAAAATGGGTCATGGGCTCTTGGACTATTAATAAACATTATGGACGGAAATGATAACTATGAATAATTATATTCACTACATTATTGGGAATCCTAGTATTTTTGTAATGGATTAGCATAAGAAGAAATAGCAACAATTACTCACGTTAGAAGATAATGAAGGGTTAGTTGTTAAGCACAAACATTCTAGAAAAAGGAAGAGTTGTTGTTTTGAAACATACACTTTACAAAAGATGCAAGAATTATATACAAAGGTAAAAAGAAACAGTTCAATAAATGTAATGTTTGAGAAAATAGATAGGTAGATATGACCTCCGGTGGGGCTTCCGATTCGGAAGTTCTGGGCGTCGAAATCGAACGTCTCGTAGTCCGAAGTGCTTTGAGAGGCATATGAGTATGGGGATAACTCTTCTTGCGGTGCACTAACCAGAAACATATATTTACATATTAATCTTTGATTATAATAATTTCTCCCTTAAAATATACTATATATCTTATTACAAATAAAATGATAATAATTATTATTATTATATAAATAGTAAAATTATATTTTTTCATCAAGTGTTTATTTTATTTAAGCATACGTGGATCTAAAATATTTACTAACTTGTCTCAGATATTTCAGAAATATGATTTTTTTTTTCTCAAAAGAATATTTTCGCTTACAACTGATGTTTAATATTTATTAATAATAAGCCTTCTGATAACACTAATCAACAGAAATTTCCTTCCGTAAACGTAACAATGGATTTCAGTATTTCATAAGTTTCCTGTATTTGATTCATCGAATGTTTTCTACATTTGATTCAATCGCGAATCTAATGTAGGGAATTTTTGTCAAATATTGAGTGAAAATAATATTTGAACTTATATATTTCTAACTTGAAATAATGATTTTAAATAAATTTTATAATTTTTCTCATTAATATATCAAAGAATAATTGATACGTCAACGAGAATTATTTTGACCGCGCTTATTTGAAAAAGATATTTTTATCTCGCGAGACTACTGCGGATTACGCTATTGGAGTCTGCGGAGTATTAAGTCTGGACCAAGAGAGAAAAATGGCAAGCATCTAACATACATGTTAATATGTAGATCAAGCACTCTTGACTGGGAGATAGAATATATAACATCCGAGAATTCAAATTCACTTGGTGATCCATCCGAATGTCTAGCGGGCTATACGCGAAATGACGTTGGATTGTAGCTAAGTGGATCACATCTTTTCTCTCTTGTTCCAGACTTAAGACTCCGCAGACTCCAATAGCGTAATCCGCAGTAGTCTCGCGATAAATATATTTTTCAAATAAGCGCTGTCAAAAACAATTCTCTTTGACGTATCAATTATTCTTTGATATATTAATGAGAAAAATTATAAAAAATGTATTTGATTCGATCGCGAATCGAATGAAGGTGATTTTGTCAAATATTAAGTGAAAATAATATCCGAATTTATATATTTATAAGTTGAAATAGTGAAGTTAATTTTCTCATTATTATATCAAAGAATAATTAACATATTAACGAAAATTGTTTTTGATAGCGCTTTTTAAACAAGATATATATCACGAGACTACTGCTGGTTGAGGCTATTGGAGTCTGCTGGGTCTTAAGTATGGACCAAGAGAGAATGAAAAAGATATGATCTATTTAGCTATAATCCAGCATCATTTCGCGTTTAGCCTGCATGGCGGTTTTTATATCAATCACTGATATGGATCACCAAATGAATTTGTAATCTGAGATGTTATATATGTTTAAAAAGCGTGATCAAAAATAATTCTCGTTAATATGTTAATTATTCTTTGATATATTAATATGAAGATTATAAATGGATTCCAGTAGAGTTTTATACGCTGATTTTCATGCACTTCCCGATTTTTTACAACAGATCAGAGTTTTGAGATATTATCGGTCAAAACGACGAAAAAGACCATTTTGAAATATTTTCGAGTCCCATTAGATATTAAACAGCAATATTTGAAATCACAATATTTTGTTGACATAATAGAAAACAGATTCCTCTTTGATTTCCAAATTACCACCTGTTTGTAGCTCAATTAGAACTCGAGTTATAATTAAAAAACTAAAACTACGTGATTATAAACGATTAATAAACATAGATAAAAACACAAGGTCTTAGTTTTTTAGTTATGACTCTAGTTCTAATTGAGCTACATTCAAGGGGTAATTTTAAAATCAAAGAGGAATCTGCCCTCTATTACGTCAACAAAATATTTTAATTTCAAATATTGCTGTTTAATATTTAATGGGACTCGAAAATAAGTCAAAATGGCGCTTTTTCGTCGTTTTGACCGACAATATCTCAAAACTCTGACGTGTTGTAAAAAATCGGAAAATTGCATGATAATCAGCTTATACTAGAAAAACTCTACTGGAATCAAATATTTTTCTAATTAATATATTAAGAGAGTTGTTTTTGACCGCGTTTTTTTAAACAAGATATATGCTCGTAAATCGCTAGACTTCTGCTGGTTGAGGCTATTGGAGTCTGCTGAATCTTAAGTCTGGACCAAGAGAGAATGAAAAAGATGTGATCCATCTAGGTGTGATCCAGCATCATTTTTTTTTTTAATGATATTGATGTGAGAAGGAGATACACCTGGGCTGGCCCCTCCATCGTGAAAAGAACAGAGTAGAAGGAAAAGAAGCCGGGATCACGAGCCAATCTCAGAAACTTAGATACAATTCAAATCCAATTTACTAAGGTTTTAGGGGCTTCGAGCACTGGTAAATTCTCCGCGCGATAAATTCGGTTAAATTTATCTCCCACTTATCGCGATTAGCCCGCATGACGCTTTTTATATCAAACACGGATAAGATCACCTATTGAATTTGTCATCTGAGATGTTATACTATATACTTCAATCGTCCACTCGAGCGCGCTCAATCTGTCAACACGTGTGTAAGGTGTCGCTATCAATTAATCATGAGTTTTCTATATGTGATCTGACAAAAATCACCTGCATTCGATTCGCGATTGAATCAAGTATAGGAAACTCATGATTAATTGATGGCAAACACTAACGCACGTGTTAACAGGTTGAGCGCGCTAGGCTGGAAGATTGAAGTATATAGTAATAACATCTCAGATGACAAATAATCAACCAGCGGTAGTCTAGCGATATATATATATATATATATATATTTTTTTTGTTTTTTAATGATATTGATGAGAGAAGGAGATACATCAGAAGGTGCATCTAAAGGCCTGTGGTGAGATGGCCCCTCCATCATGGAAAGAACAGAGTAGAAGGAAAGAAGCCGGGATCACGAGCCAAATCTCAGAAACTTAGATACAATTCAATATCCAATTCACTAAGTTTTTAGGGGCTTCGAGCACTGGTAAATTCTCCGATCGATAAATTAGGTCTTTTAAATTTTATCTCCCACTTAATTTTTTTCCAGACCCTATACTTACAGAAAAAATGACTGTGTATAGCCGGGAATCGAACCCGAGACCTCCGGGCTGCCAGCCAGACATTCTGACCATTACACCAGGGAGGCCGACATATATATCTTGTTTAAATAAACGCGGTCAAAAACAACTCTCTTTGATATATTAATCATTATAATAAGAATAGTCCATTTAGCAGCAACGCTGACCTAATGCTGCCGATTTGGAGCCTTATATCGATAATCGATCCCAAATTTTAAAAAAATGATATAATATAATTCTCCTCCTCATACGATTCCACTTATTTAAATAAATCTATTTCCACACAAAAAATGTCTGCAATGCTGTAGATTATAGAAAAAAAAATGACTGGTCCAGATTCACCTCCAGAGCCTCATTTCTGCAAGACTGTGTCAGGACGAAAATGAGGCGAAACTTTTAAGAGACTATGTATTTTCCGGGAGTTTACAGGTATACATTTGAAGTGTGGTTTTTTAAGAGGAATAAAAATTTTTTGGACCGAGACGCCGCCCGCCAGTGCACCAGCCCGGAGGGCTGAGACTTCGAGGGCGTGCCGAAGGCACGCACGAAAAAAACTCGTTCTTTAATATATTAATTATAAAAATATTTAAAAATTCATTATTTCTTACCCAGAAACATATAAATTCAGATATTCATTTATTACTTAACTAATACTGACAAAAATCACCTGCATTCGATTCGCGATCGAATCAAATACAGGAAACTTATGATCTACTGGAATCCATTGTTAGCTTTACGGGGAGAAATTTTTGTTGATTAGTGTTATCTAATAATAAAAAAATACAAATTGTATTTAAATTTTAATTAAGAAAATTCAATTAAACAATATTATATTTCAATATATTGATAGACGAATAATAGATATTTGATATACCTACCTATAATAAATAGAATAATATTTTTTTAGTAGAATTTGATACTTTAAATTGATAAATATTGCCTATACAGTTATACAGCCGCCTTTCCTAATCCTTGATTTATCCCACAAATCAGATCCACATCAACAGATACCGATTCTCTATCCTGCCTGCTGTACTGGCGTGTGTGAAAACGGTCTAACAAATAGACAAATAACTAATAAAAAGAAACAACCTAAACAAAAACCTGAAAACATTTTTTTGTTTAAAGAAGTCAAATTCTTAATACAAAAAAATATTATAGTTTGTTGATATTTATTAATTGATTCTAATTAGGTTGCCATGGCAACAACAATGTTAATTATTATTATTGATATAGAATATAAACAAAAATTTTCTTCATTATAACTAATATGTGAACTTCATAATTTATTTATAATATATTGAATATTACAAGTTGACATCAATTAGCGATGACGAAAAAAAATAAGCTGACGTGTTCTGATGTGGCCATCCACTTGACTTAACCATACAACGCCCCTCACTTGTATTTAATATTTAATAAAATTATTTACAATCATGTAGGAGAGGGGGTTTAGTTTTTGCATTTTTAGACTCCTGGGGGCCCACTGATTATGTATACAAAATTTGGTTGAGTTTGGTACAAGGGCCTAGATTTTCATTTTTTGACCCCCCCCCCCCATTTTGGGCGGTTAATTTTTGCATTTTTAGACTTCTGGGGTCCCACTGATTATGTATAGAAAAATTGGGTGAGTTTGCTCAAATGGCCTAGATTTTTTATTTTTAACCCCCCCCCTTCCAACCCCCTTAATTTTTTGTCGATATGCACCAAAATCTAATCAGTTCTTAATCTCAATGGACCAAAACTACGTGTGAAATTTGGTTTTGATATTCACACTTGTTTTTGAGCTAGCTCGTCCACAAAAATTTGATAACGCACAGAGCCCTTCTCCCGGACCCCCTTCTCTGTCCCCTGAACCTCCTTCACCTGGACCCCTTCCTCTGGCCCCCTCCCCCTACCCACTTGGACCTGTTCCCCTTGATCCCCTAACCTCATCCCTAAACCTTCTACCCTCCTCCATATGCAACCACTTTCCAAACAAAATTTGGTTGAGTTTGGTCGAAAGGTCTAGAATTTTCATTTTTGACCCCCCCCCCTCCCATTTTGGTGGTTATTTTCAAAAAAATTTTAAACAAATATGTCAAAAATTACTTCCTCTACAATTTTGCTTCTAATGGAATATGTGGTAGAGTCAACAGTTTAGGAGTTATTTGATTGTATATTTCTGGGGGGACGGACATACATACAAACTGGCACAGGCGCAAATGCCCTTTAGTAGTATGTGATTAGCTTTCATAATTCTTAAAACTCACTGCTATAATCACGTTCACCAAAAGCAGAACCGCGTCTTTTGTTAGGAGGATCTTCGGTCAACGATGAGGGCCCAAATTGTGGCTTAGCCAGGGCGGAAAAAACTTTTTCCATTTCTTCATCAAGCTGCTGGCCGGGTTCTTCGATAATTTCCGGTCCAACGCCGGTTCCAGATCCGCCGCTGCCGCTCCCGGCCTCCGCCTAAAGAAATATATATCAGGTTTAATTAAATATGTTCCTAATTAATAATTTTAGTCAAAGATACAGATACATACATGAGCATCGTTAGATGAACCACCACCACTTTTAAATGACATCACATAAAGAGCGGTCCAGAAGCGATTTCAACGAAGTTACATCATGCCATCTCATGCCCAAAGACACAGGACATTTTACTGTATGTACATGCACCACAATAGTTACATCAATAAAGAACCAGGAATTGAAAGAAACCATAGGATGCTACTAGCAAGTGAGGTAGGTGGGCACACGTAAGATTATAGAGCTAAAATCATAGATAATTATTAATATCTTTTGATAAACACTATAATTTTATATTAAATTAAATATAAATGTCTAGTTGGTTGAAGGAGTTATTCAGCTAAAGCAAGGATCCACCGGGTACAATAAAATTCGCAGAATAAAGAAGTTTCGGCCTGAATTTATGATATACTAGGTCTGTAACTTTAAAATGTGGGGGTTTTCAATAAAAATACACAATAATTTAGAAAAATGGAAAAATATGGATATTTAAATATATTTTATTCAAAAAGTACTGTGCTCCTCGCTTTCTACACATTTTTGACATCTAGTAGGCAAATTATGGATGCCATTCCAAAAGAATTGAAAGTCGCGTGAGCAAAACCAGTCGTCGAGCCATTTTTGGACGTCTTCATAAGAATGGAAATGCTGCTCGGCAAGTGCGTGTCCCATGGATGAAAACAGGTGGTAGTCGGAAGGAGCAAAGTCTGGTGAGTACGGCGGGTGGGGTAATATTTCCCATCCAAGTGCTGTCAGAGTGTACTTGACCAGTTTTGCTGCGTGACTGGGTGCGTTGTCATGCAGCGAAATCACCTTCCCATGCCTTCGAGCCCATACTGGTCGTTTTTCGATCAACGTATGATTCAAATTAATCATTTGTTGTCGGTAGCGATCCGTATTAACTGTTTCGCCAGGTTTCAGCAGCAATTCGGTGTCTTCAAACTGTTTCGGTCGATTTTCACGTTTTTTGTCACTGACATTGAAATCACCGCTTCTGAATCGTTTAAACCACCGTTCGCAAGTGTCGACAGATAGAGTATCTGCACCGTATGTTTCCACAAGTATTCGATGTGTTTCCGCTGCTTTTTTCTTCTGATTGAATAAGAAAATCAGCACGTGCCGCAAATGCTCTTTGTTTGCCTCAAAACTCGACATGTTTACCACCGAAAAAAAGTATGCTACTAACTCTTAAACGTTTAAACAAATATGACGTTTTGAAGCTTGCTGTCATAGCTACAAAACGACATATTTGTTATGGCGCCAGAATCTATAGGCTTTGTGGGCCATCTATTGGAAAAAACCCGCATTTTAAAGTTACATACCTGGTAATGAAAAAAATTTATATAAGAATATGCATCTCTGAATCTTGGGCTCCAGCATAACACTAAAATATAAATTTCTTATTGTTGACAAAACCAGGAACAATCACCTGTACTTATGGTAATATATGAATATATCACAATAAACTGAAGATGGCTCGATAAATTAGAGGCCAAAACGTCTTTATTCTGAGAATTCTATTGGACCTGGTGCATCCTAGATTTAGCTCCTTCAACCCACAGCCACGATCTCCAACAACATTAAATGTAAATGTACTCTATGTTTGAAAATAATTTAACTGTATTGAATTTCGCTATTATTTTCAAGTTAGCATAAATAATTGAAGAATTAAAAATTATATTAGAAGAAATTTTCTCTTCCGGAGAGAGAGATGGACTGGTAGAAATTTTAATTGACAAGTGATGGAAAGGCAGCCCAAGGAGACTGAAAAAATTATCTCGAGTAAAACGTTGGTTTTTGGGCATGGAAAAAATGAATTTCCGATAAATCTATTTTGAGAGAGTATTTTTCACTACCCTTGGGCTGCCTTTCCATCACTTCTCAATTAAATTTTATTATTTGATAACACTAATTTGATTCAATTTACTAATGTAAAATTAACCGCAGGTTAGGTAATTAAAGAATGTACAATAAAAATGTACTTTATAGTGTTTAAATAATTTTTATCCATTGGTAGAGCTACTAATATCTATATTTATAATAATCGGCTTGGGCGACGAACGACGCCAACGGGATTTTATTTTTATTTTAAAACCCACTAATAATTCATGACAAATAAAATTTATTCAAATTAGGAAATTTAAATTTTTATTTTAAAACCCAAGGGGCTCAAAAATAAAAATCTAGGCCCTTGGAAAAATGTATAATTACATTTTTGTCAATTTCCTTAATTGTTTTTTTTATTTTAAATCCCTCTCATAGTTAATTACAAATATTATGTTATATATTAAAATGAGGGAATCTACTCTTTTTAAAGGAGCAACAATTGTTCGTTTATATATTTATTTGATTGTATATTTGTATCTTAGTTCTATTTTGAAAACGGCTCTACCGATTTTGATGAAACCAACTCTATTAACAAGTTTTAAGGATGAGAAAACGATCTGGCTAGGTCTGGACCTCGTCAAATTTCATCTTAATTGATCTTTTCTTAATTAAAGTAATTATTGACAGATGAAAATCTCAATAAAAAAGTTTGTTTACATTTTTTCAATTTTCTTTTATTTATTAATTGGTTTTTCAATCTTAAAACCCACTAATAGGTTATAGCAAATATTAATATATATAAACTGCTGCGCAAAATTATCGCATCACTATTAATTTTACTAATAAATATAATAAACTTGTATTGTCTTTCATATTAAATTGATAAAAAATAATAAAAAATGATAAATACTCATATTAATAACAATATTTTCATCTTTTAATCAATAAAAAATAAAAAAAACCCAAAAACTTGAAATTACTTACATTTGATGAAAATGAGGAAAATTTAAAAAATGAAATTTAACTAATTTTATTAAATGTTTTGATTAAAAAACAGTTTAGCAATATCTTGTAACTCCTCCTCTTGCTCTTAATACCTTTTGGATTCTGTTTGGCATTGAGAGAATTAAATTTTGTATTTCTTCTTGGGAGATGTTCTCCCATTCCTCAATTGATGCCATTTCCAATTCTCCAAGTGTCCAATCAGGTTGACTTCGTGTTCTTAGGCGTCTCCCCATTATGTCCCATAAATGTTCAATAGGATTGAGGTCAGGACTTCTTGCAGGAAATGACAGAACAGATATACCGACTTCTTTCAGGTATTCTTTTACTGCATGAACAGTATGAGGACGAGCATTATCATGTAAAAACTGAAATCTTTCTCCAATTAAAGGAGCAAAGGGCATTACATATTGCTCTAGGATTTCTCTCATGTACCTTTCAGCATTCAGAGAACCTCCAGTTACTCTATGAAGTTCCGTACGGGCATCGAAATTTATCGCACCCCATACCATAATGGAACCTCCTCCAAAACTTACTCTTGGTGAGATGTTGCACTCTGAATATCTCTCTGCTGGTCTTCTCCATACCCTTTCCCTTTCATCAGGTGAGTGTAGGGCAAACCTGGATTCATCTGAAAACAAAACTCGTCTCCAATCATTCAATGTCCAATTTGCATGTTGTTGAGCAAATCTCAGTCTCGAAATTCGATGAGCTCTGGTTAAAAGAGGACCTGTTGCTGGTTTCCTTGATTTAATTCCAACTTCATGAAGGCGTCTTCTTACTGTGGAACCAGAAATTTGGGTGTTTCGAGCATTTTCCAACATGCCTCTCAACTGGCTGCTTGTGAAAAAGCGATTTCTTAAAGCAGCAAGTTTAATAAATCGGTCATCCATCTGATTTGTACTTCTTGGGCGGCCTTGTCCAGGTCTTCTTGTATGATTTCCAGTCTCTCTAAACCTTTGAAGAACTCTGGATACACTTGATTGATTAATCTGAAGGCGTCTTGCAATTTCACGTTGGCTCAACCCTTCTTCAAATAATGTTATGATCCTAACAGAGTCATGTTCCGATAAATGGTAATTACGATTCATTTTTATTAGAGTTTTATTTTAGAAATCAATATGTGATTATTTTATGAAAATTTGAAGTGATTGGTAATGCAAAGAAAAATGTTTGGGCTAGAGAAATTGTTTTTAAAACAATGATTAAAATAAACCTAAGAGAACCAATTCGTTTAAGAGATTTTATTTCAATAAAAGATAATATTTTATTTTAATTATTTTTATTATTTGAGTATTTTGTTATTATTTTGATGATTATGATATTTTATTTTGTTATACAAAGTTATTTAATTTGATAAATATTTGATATTTTAGTAAAATCAATGGTGATGCGATAATTTTGCGCAGCAGTTTATATATATATTAAAATTAAACAATTTATTTGATTATAAACTCGAGTATTAAATCCCACAAAGAGTTAATAAGAAATTTGAATTTGCCAATTTAATTGATTATTATAAAACTCGATATTTTGTTATTTAATTTAAAAAATAATTATACGGAATTTATTTATATACCTATATATAAATAATCTGTGGGCCACTAGAAAATTAGAAATGCAAAAACTGGGGGTGGGGGTGCTTTTAACTGAAGCAAAAGTTGCCGAGCATCGCTCGGTGGCTGCAGGCACTTTAAATAATTAGATAAATGATTCAATAAATTGTTAATTAATTAAAAGAATTAATTAGAGGCATTGAAGATAGAGTGGTAGAATTTAAGGCTGAATTGATGGAAAGGCAGCACAAGGATAAAGAAAACTACTTCTTCTTCTTCTTATATTCTTATTATATTCTTATTCTTCTTATTATACTATATATAAAAATTAATGTGTGTTCGTCTTTTATGAACAGAAATGGCCAGCAAGAGGCCCGCCGAAAGCGGGCTTCACAGCTGATTTTAATGTAAATAGTCAAAACGTCTTTAATTCAAACTGTTAAATAATTTTTCCATCATTGACTTAGGCAAGTGTGTTGCATGAACGAACGTGGGGCGGACTCCAAAAGAGGATATCTTCCGTACAATTAAACTATTGTCTTCCGTAGTGTTCGATATACATAGTACATTAATATTAATATTAAGTCAATCTCCGAAGACGCCCCGCCCAGTGCTCTGAGATTTCGACACACTTGTGGGCCAATTTAAAATTTGCTTACTCATGGAAGGTTCCCTTTGGAAAAGCCTATCTAAAAGTTATCGAATATGAAGCATAATTAAATAGTACCTGAGCGATGCTCGGTAAATTTTTGCTTCAGTTAATAATAGCTATATATTAATCCCCGAAACCTCCCTCGCCCCCCGGACCCTCACCACTTCACCCCACATCCTGCACCCCCTCTACACGCCCCCGAAACCCCGTACCGCCTACCACCACCACTGCAACCCACCTCCTGCACCCCCACATCTACCCCCACCTCCGCCCACGCACCCAGTTTTTGAATTTCTAGCCTTCAGTGGCCCACAGATTATGTGTATATAGGTATACAGGGTGCATAGGAAAGTCCCTTTAACCTGAAAACACTTGCGAACGGAGAGTGCCACAGCCACGCCAGTGAGGTAACGGTATAGTAAAGCGACTATGCCCGACCTAATGCAAACGACACCAGCGCCCCTAGTGGCGAAATGTGGAAGTTAACCATTGCAAATCGAAAACGAAAAGAGATAGAGCAAAATTTCCAATTAGAAAGTTTTAGAGCATCAATTAATTAGTACGAAACGATATTTGGTTTACACGGATAAGATAAATTGGCGCCTGTATACCCCAAAAATATCCAAAATCGATGCACTCCATTTTGTGTAAATATTTGAAAGGAATAGCCAGAGGAAAGAAGAAATATGCACAATTTAATGAATAAATACTAGTATGTACTTACATCAATACATTTTGATAACATCACACACAAAAACAAAATAGGTAAACTAAACTCTAAGTCTCATAGTGATAAAAAGTTAATGTAGAGAATGTTCGAAAAGGCGTCAATTTATCTTATCCGTGTAAACCAAATATCGTTTCGTACTAATTAATTGATGCTCTAAAACTTTCTAATTGGAAATTTTGCTCTATCTCTTTTCGTTTTCGATTTGCAATGGTTAACTTCCACATTTCGCCACTAGGGGCGCTGGTGTCGTTTGCATTAGGTCGGGCATAGTCGCTTTACTATACCGTTACCTCACTTGCGTGGCTGTAGCACTCTCCGTTCGCAAGTACTTTCAGGTTAAAGGGACCCTCCTATGCACCCTGTATAAATAAATACGGTATAATTTTTTTTTAATTAAATAACAATTTATGAGTTCATCAATTAAATTGTCAAATTAATATTTGTGGGATTTAAAACTCGATTTTTAATCAATAAAACTGCCCAATTTTTAATATATAATAATAATTGTAATAATCTTATTGTGGAATATAAGATTAAAAAACCAATTATTTATTAAAAGAAAATTGAATAAAAATGTAAATATCCAATTTTATCGAGACAACCACCTGTGAATAATTATTTCAATGAACAAAAAACCCATAAAAAAACAACTTAGCAGTAGATGAGATCGAATGTCCAACACAAAACCCTCCTAACCAGTGTATTTCATTCAAATCGTTGATAGAGCAGTTTTCGAGAAACCGATCGGATATATATATATACAATTAAATAAGAGTAGATTAATTTGTTTTCTTTTTAATAATTGATTATTTATTTATATTGTTGAAAAAGTAAATAAAGCTAAAGCTACACGTTTTTTTTGTTAGCTCTTCTTTATTTTACTATATTATAACAGAATATTTAGTTAAATTAGTAGGTTCTTAGGGTTCGTTTCAACGTTTTGACAATATATTTCATAAAGATAAGAGTAAATAAATACTACATTTAATATTGATTTACTTTGAGTTAAGGATACTAGGTCACTTATTTCACATTAAAAAAATGTGAATGTGAAATAAGTGACCTTAACTCATAGTAAATCAATATTAAATACTAATATTTATTTACTCTTATCTTTATTAAAGATGTTTCACCTTGCACCAACACCACAATCTCTACTAATTAACAATATATTTCGTTGAAGGAGACAATAAAAGAGTGTAATAATTAATTAATTAATTAATAATTCCAGCAGAAGACACACTCTTTTATTGTCTCCTTCAATATATAAAAATTCTGCTACCCTCGGCACAAAAACTTTCAATTTAATATATTTCGTATTTCGCCAAGTACTAAAAAACAATAAACGATACAATAATGAGTATAGAGTAAATAAATAACCAAATAACAACGCAGCATATACGATTATACTGGATATTGGAAAAGAATACTAGAAAAAGAGCAAGGGAAAGAAAACGAATTATCAGAAGGAGATTTTAAAAACTGACCTAGAATAAACAATACAAGAAGATTAGATAAAATAAGTAGACGGATCCTAATATGGCGGATATTACAAGAAGATATATTTTAAAAAAAGAAACAACTGCAGAAGAAATCAACTGGTGTAAATTAGGAGTGTGTCACGAGGATTTCGTTATTTCAATCGGATTAAAATGTATAAACGACTAATAACTCATGACGTCATGACAATTGATAAGTACACCAATTTATAAAAAAAAATCGTTAGGGTCATTAAAAAATTAAAAATATAAAATTTTCAGAATAAACAAAAGAAAATTGAATCTATCTTTCTGTCTATATAAATAAGCTGACGTGTTCTGATGTGGACATCCACTTGACTTTACCATACAACCTGGCCCCTCCACTTATACTTAATAAAATTATTTATAATCATGTAGGGGGGGTTAGTTTTTGCATTTTTAGACTCCTGGAAGCCCACTCACTGATTATGTATACAAAATTTGGTTGAGTTTGGTACAAGGGCCTAGATTATCATTTTTTGACCCCCCCCCCATTTTGGGCGGTTAGTTTTTGCATTTTTAGACTTCTGGGGCCCCACTAGTTATGTATACAAAGTTTGGTTGAGTTTGGTACAAGGGCCTAGATTTTCATTTTTTGACCCCCCCCCTCCCCATTTTGGGCGGTTAGTTTTTGCATTTTTAGACTTCTGGGGCCCCACTAGTTATGTATACAAAATTTGGTTGAGTTTGCTCAAATGGCCTAAATTTTTAATTTTTAACCCCCCTCCACCCCCCTTAATTTTGGCTCGATATGCACCAAAATCTAAGCAGCTCTTAATCTCAATGGAACAAAACTACGTGTGAAATTTGGCTTTTGATATTCACACTAGTTTTTGATTTAGCTCGTCCACAGAAATTTGGTAACGCACAGACTAACTAACTGACGGACAGACATTTTGACAAAACAATTATTATCCCGAAAAATATAATTATTTCGATGTTCACTTATAAGAGCTTTTTTAAAGAGCAAAATGCCATGGTTTCGCTCAATTTTTTTAATCAAAATAGTTTCAGCCGTTTTTGAGATATGGTAAAGTAAAATGAATGTTGGTTGGTTGGTCATTGATGTACTACGAAACCGTTTGTACGATTGAGATGAAATTTTGTACACATGTTTTATTCACAATTCACTCCCGCGGATGCACCTGATATAAAACCATTCACCCCCTTAAAAGGGATGACTACCCCTAATTTAACTTTCCGCTTAAATGGATAATATCTTGCAGATTCTGATACATTTTCAAGCCCGAATATGGATTTAATTTATTTTTCTGAACATCCCTTCAGTACCTAAAGGGGTGACTACCATTTTTAGGGGGTTTTATATCAGGTGCATCCGCGGGAGTGAATAAAACATGTGTACAAAATTGCATCTCAATAGGCTAAGCATGAATACTCATAGTTATATATTATAAGGCTAACTAATAAAACATCAATAAATAAGCGGCGAGGGGGTTCAGGGGGGAAAGCCGAAGGCGGGCTTCGCAGCTAGTTTACTATAAAAGAGAACTAATTATAATAAAAAAGAGACATTATTTTTTCGGGAGCCAAAATTGCGCGGGGGGGGGGGGGTTCAAAAAATAGACCTATGAATATGACTTCAAGACCCTTTGATCGATTTGAAGAAAGTTCACGTTAACGATAAATCTTAATAATTATTTAATAATAATAATAAAATATTTTCAGTAAAGAGTAATTAAAAATTACTATTTTTTTTTTTTTTTTGGTAATTACTCAATTACTTGGCCGCTTTTTTGAATCATAAGTATTTGGCTGAATATACTTGTCACAGAGAAATCGTTCTCTTTTTTTTTCTCGAAAATTCACGAAATTTGAGAAAAAAATATTATGCTAAGTCTAATTGACATATATTAAAACTAATTAATTGATTCTAATTAGGTTGCCATGGCAACAACAATGTGTTTATAATTATTGATAGAGAAAATAAACAAACTTAGTTGAATATACTTATCTCTTACTAAATAAAATCATAGAAGTCACTCAATTTCTTTATCTGGCAAATTCAGAAATTGTCCCGGTTTGAGAAAAAAAAATTATTGTAAGTTTACCAATGGAGAGCATTCAATTCTTCATGGTAATTTTTTTGGGGAAATTGTTCAAAGGATTCCCCGTTGCCTTCTCCTGGATTTATTGAGGAGTGATGCATTTTCGACAGGGACAAAAATTGTTTTGACTGAAGCAAGATTCGATCCCAAGAAACTCGATAGCTACTGCACTATGGGCGCAAATTTTGTAAATGGTCGAGGCAGGAGTGAAGTATCGAAACCAGTTAAAATTAGTTTTTGTTGAACAAAGAATTAAAATGGTCTTAATTTATTCGGTGAATCTGGAAGAAGTGTTATGGATCTGCCATTGAAATGAATGCCGAGCGTTTTCCTGATAGGAATACACCCTCACAAGCTTCATTTTATCGTGTTGTAAATCTGTTTATTCATCCAGAAGACTAGCGAACACTGTGGAATATCTCAGAACAGTGTCGTAAAATTATTAAATTATTAATTATTATTAAATTATTTACTTAATAATTAAATATTTGATCATTATTATTTGATAATTAAGTTTAATGATTGTTAAAAATAATTATTAGAATTGTTTTTGTTTTTTTTTGAGATCTAATTCATTTAATATTTTTTATTATTTGATGTCGTATAAAAAATAGTTGTAATAAAAATTGTTCAGTTATTTTTGTAGATTCAGAATATGTACAGAAACATATAGGTTTCCATTTAAAAAACAGAAGTTGACCTCGAAATACCCTTGAAATCTTGTTCTAAGTCGACAAACAATAGAGTAGTTTAGTTTCCCCCTGATATAAATAAACTTTTTTCATATAATCCACCGTTTTTGATTTATAAAACTGTCTCAAGGTAAAAAAAAACTCACCCGGTATATAGAGGGTGCCCCATATCACAACGATAAACCGTGAACAGGGGATAGGGCAATTTAAGACTGTCCTGAATTTAAAATTTTTTTTAATACAAGTCTCATAGTTTTCGAGTTATAGGCAATTTTTTAAAAATGGTGAAAATTGCTACCCTGCCCTAAATATCGAGATGCTGTAAATGCTACAAATTTACATATTTTATTATTCTAATTTTTGTTACGCAAGATTTGAGAATGAAAAATACACATTTAGACGCCAGAACGAACTTTCTCCAACCTTTCGAACTGAGTTATAGAGAGTATCGGAATCCAGACAGACAGGGAAAAAACATTATTGAAAATGGATTTTCTCCACGTTTCAGATATATTATTAAAAAAATAATAATAATCAAGGGGGGTCCAAAACTATGTCCGCCCAGCAGGAAGAGGCTGCGTGCCGGGCATAGCGACTAATATAATAGCAGTGATTTCAAATAAAGTAACAATTATTATTATCAAATATTTTAAAATCGCAGGGAAGTGGTCAAAAAAATCAAACAATAGAGTTAGTTATTTAATTTACCAGACGTTTCGTCACTTTATTGAGACTTCATCAGTGGCTGAAAATAGTGAACAAAGAGATAAATATTTATTCTTCTTACATAGTTAATTATATCACAATTCTTTGAAAAAATAGGATAATAAGAATTGTGATATAATTAACTATGTAAGAAGAATAAATTTTTATCTCTTTGTTCACTATTTCCAGCCACTGATGAAGTCTCAATAAAGTGACGAAACGTCTGGTAAATTAAATAACTAACTCTATTGTTTGATTTTTTTGACCACTTCCCTGCGATTTTTAGAATATTTATATATGGACGCGAATGATGAAATATTATTATTATCATTTCCGTCCATAATTCGTATTAATTTGAAAGTTTATATTAGGAAAATAAGGACAAGTTTTTATGTGTGACTTTTTCATTTATCCACCAACGTTTCGTTGACTTTGCCGACTTCTTCAGGGCTTCAAATAGTCATGTCCCACATTGGTCTAAATTTTCTTATTATCTTCGTTACCATTGAAGACCATCAGAACACAATTTTCAAAAAATATTTCTCACATTCACAAAAAACAATTTTTCTTTCTTTTCTTTTTATATTAACAATTGCATTAGATATAAAACAGAAATAACATAATATATAGAATAAGGCAACCCTGTTTTTGAACCAGAATAGAATATTTTTTTATCTGTTTGATCTTTATATAAAGAAATCTTAAATTCAAAAAGAAAATTTAGACGAATTTGTGACATGACTATTTGAAGCTCTGAAGAAGTCAGCAAAGTCGACGAAACGTTGGTGGATAAATAAAAAAGTCACACATAAAAACTTGTCCTTATTTTCCTAATATAAACTTTCAAATTAATAAAGTAACAATGTTGATGGGGAGAGAGAAAGAGAGGAAATTGCTATTACTAGAAGTGAGTGTCGTGGAGAGAAAACTAGAGTACCGGGTCTAGGAGACTTGGGGGTAGAGTGACCTAGGGAGTCCGGCGCGGCGAGGACCAGACTCAAGCCAACTGGTGTTGTCCGATCCGACCCCCTCAACGGGAACGTGAAGAGACCCAGGCAAGGTGTGCGCGCGCGCTCCAGAGAAACTGCCTTCTCTGACAGCCGACACCCGACAGCCAAACCAGCCAACATCGCCGTCACTGGGTCGATAGAGGCTGCGCGGACACCCCAGGACCACCAGCCACCATCCATGGCCTTGACACCAGTGCCGGCACGGAACAAACCCCCGATGCCCCCCTTCTGGCCCATATCAACCAACACCTTTAATCTTGCATCCGTTGTGTGTTGAGGTATGCAAGGGACCTAACACTCACAAACCTTCAATTAAATATTCGGGCGTGTTTACTGAATGACTGACACCCACAAATCCTTCATTAATAACAATCCAACTGTAAAGTATAAACTTTTTCAAGAACCGGCACGCACGCTCGCTAGTTACAGCCACCTTAGTAATAAGCTTAAATATAATAAGAAATTGCATGTCGAAAACCATATTCATATTCGTCATATTATGCTGCTCCACTACGAGAAAGGATGGAAGGCAGCACAGTCATTTCGCGATCTCAACCAACTTTTTGGCGATCACACCACATTGCCTTTTTACAGTGGACGCCCTTCGGTAATCCTTTTGGTGAAACACCTGTCTTTATTTTGATGTTTTTGAAGAGAAGCCGTGATTCATCGCCAACAGTGACGAGATTCTTAAGAAACGGAGTTTGCTCGTTTCTCTGCAGCAAATCGGTGTAAATTAAGACACGTTTGGTTTTGCTGTTGTCGGAGAGTTCGTGGGGGACACATACAGCCAATTTCCATACTTTTCTGAGCTTTTTGAGACGACAAACGATCGTCGAATTTTCAACATTGAAGTTTTCGGTCAACATTCTGGTTGTCAAGATTTCGTTCATCCCAAAAGTCTGGTCGTTGAAATTTGATGGTCGACCTCTTCCTTCTTCATCTTCGAGGTTTGTATAGCCCGATTTGAACTTCTTGAACCATTTTTCAACTTGTTCCTTCGCCAAAAAGTTGGTTGAGATCGCGAAATGGCTCTGCTGTATTCCAACCTTTCTCGTAGTGGTACAGCATAATATGACAAACATGAATATGATTTTCGACACGCAATTTCTTAAAGAAATAGAGAAGATTATTTTTATTAAAAAAAATAATCAACAACAACAATTATTACTAACGAAAAACGTGCCAATATAAACGACGGATAATTATGAACCAACCTAATATTAATTAAGCTGACGTGTTCTGATGTGGCCATCCACTTGACTTTACCAAACAACCTGGCCCCTAAAATGATTTATAATCATGTAGGGGGTTAGTTTTTGCATTTTTATACTTCTGGGGTCCCACTGATTATGTACACAAAATTTGGTTGAGTTTGCTCAAACGGTCTAGATTTTTAATTTTTAACCCCCCCCTGCACCCCCTTTAATTTTGGGTCGATATGCACCAAAATCTAATCAGCTCTTAGTCTCAATGGACAAAAACTACGTGTAAAATTTGGTTTCAATATTCACACTAGTTTTTGAGATAGCTCGTCCACAAAAATTTGGTAACGCACAGACTAACAACCAGACTAACTAACAGACATTTTGACAAAACAATTATTATTTCGAAAAATATAATTTTTTCGATGTTCACTTATTAGAGCTTTTTTGTAGAGCGAAATGCCATGGTTTCGCTCAATTTTTTAAATCACATTCCATCTGTTTCCAAGGTTTTCAAGAGCCTCAAAAAACACCAAAATTGTAATTTAAAACATTATAGTACCCTATCTAATTAAAAATTTATTTTTACTTTACCATACAGGGTATGGTCAAGTATTGTATTCGTGCATGAAAAAAAGTGTTTTTTTTCCTTCTTTTTTTCGAAATATCTCAAAAACGGCTGAAACTATTTTGATTAAAAAAATTGAGCGAAACCATGGCATTTCGCTCTACAAAAAAGCTCTTATAAGTGAACTTCGAAATAATTATATTTTTCGAGATAATAATTGTTTTGCCAAAATGTCTGTTAGTCTATCCGTCAGTTAGTTAGTCTGTGCGTTACCAAATTTAACTCAAAAACTAGTGTGAATATCAAAAGCCAAATTTCACACGTAGTTTTGTTCCATTGAGATTAAGAGCTGATTAGATTAGATTAGATTTGTGGGGGTTTTTTTTGCTTCTTTTTTTCGAAATATCTCAAAAATAACTGAAACTATTTTGATTAAAAAAATTGGGTGAAACCATGGCATTTCAATCTACAAATCCCTAATAAGTGAACATCGAAAAAATTATATTTTTTGAGATAATAACTGTTTTGTCAAAACATTAGCAAATTTTTGTGAACGCTCTAGCTCAAAATGAATATCAAAACGAAATTTCACATGTAGTTTTGGTGCATTGAGATTAAGAGCTGATGATTAGATTTTGGTTGTTGAAATAGAACCAAAAAATAAGGTGGGTGGGGTTAAATATTAAAATTATAATATTTTTAAAACTAAAAAAAAAAAACAAGAAAAATGGAATATACTATAAAATGAACCTATAAAAACGAAAATATTTTTTTTTCTGGAGCCAAAATTAGGAGGTGTAGGGTCAAAAAATAAAAATCTTGCC
Source organism: Forficula auricularia (assembly GCA_024734495.1). NCBI lineage: Eukaryota > Metazoa > Arthropoda > Insecta > Dermaptera > Forficulidae > Forficula > Forficula auricularia. The sequence goes on from JALMQS010000146.1 coordinate 684,787, forward strand.
CCTTGTACCAAACTCAACCAAATTTTGTATACATAATCAGTGGAGCCTCAGAAGACTAAGAACCGCGACCTAATATCGTGTACACCTACTTCCACTTCCACTTTCATTTCCAAGTAGTAGACAATGAAGGGGCATTTTGTAATGAATTACAAAATAATTCCAAAGACGGTGTACACCTATTTCCAATCACGGTTCACCCCTTGGAGCCAATTTATTTATCTTATCTTATTATATTAAACGAGCAAAGTTTGTATATATATCCGGTCGGTTTCTCGAAAACGGCTCTAACGATTTGGATGAAATTCACGGGGTAGGATGGTTTTGTGTTGGACATTCGAACTGTCACGGTCTCATCTTCGGCTAAGTTGTTTTTGATGGGTTTTTTGTTAATTGAAATAATTATTCACAGGTGGTTGTCTCGATAAAAATGTTTATATTTACATTTTTATTCAATTTCCTTTTAATAAATAATTGGTTTTTTAATTTTATATCCCACAATAAGATCATTATAATTATTATTATATATTAAAAATTGGACAATTTTATTGATTAAAAATCGAGTTTTATATCCCACAAATATTAATTTGACAATTTAATTGATAAACTCGAAAATTGTTATTTAATTAAAAAGAGATAATGAAGAATTGGAGAATGGATGGGGAGGAGAGATCCAATCGATTTGATTGGGGAATAATGGAATTAAAATAATTATCGGAAAAGAGGTTTTTTTATCTAATTAGATTTTTCCTCTTATTAAAAACAAGGACTAAAGATAAATAAGGACACTCGATGGTGGAGAAGTTATCTCCGAAATCGAAGCAAAATACAATGTATACATTATTAATGTAAAATAATTGGTTTAATAAAATTTATAAAAAAAAAAAAAAAAAAAAAAAAAAAAAAAATTTAATTAAAAAAAAAAAATTATACCGTATTTATTTATATACCTATATACCTACATAATCTGTTGACCACTGAAGGCTAGAAATGCAAAAAACTGGGTGCGTGGGCGTGGAAGGGGGTAGATGTGGGGGTGCAGGAGGTGGGGTAAAGTGATGGGGGCCGGGGTGAGGTACGGGGTTTCGGGGGCGGAGTTAGGGTGTAGGTGTGGGGTGGGGGTGCAGGGGGTGGGGTGAAGTGATGGCGGTCCGGGGGGCGAGGGGGGATTAATATATAGCGATTAACTGAAGCAAAAATTTGCACAGCATCGCTCGGTGGCCAAGTACTTTTAATTAAATTGGAAAAAAAAATTATATTTTCTTCAATGATAAGTGTTGGAAAGGCAGCCCATTCTTCTAGTGTAATTCGTATTAGGTATTTGTTGAGAAACTTGTTGAATCAACAATTGCAATAATAAATATTAATTTGTTTTGTTTATGTTGATCGTAATGAAAGCAGCCACAGGACAGGATGCTCCCTCGCTCCCTTAATACCTTGAAACGTTCGAAACCATCAAATAAGACAAAGTATGTTAAGCCCTAGGCAATAAATTGTCCCCCACCCTTTTCCCTAGTCTTCTCGAAAAACAAAAGACAATTTCCACCTTATAGTTCTTAATTTTTTTCTCTCCTATTTTCACATTATATTTCTGGACAAAGAATTTCTAATATTAATATTAGAAATTATTTGTCCAGGAATATAATGTGAAAATAGGAGAGAAAAAAAAAAATTAAGAATTATAAGGTGTAGCGGCCCGCTCTTGCTCATGGCGACGAGACTTGAGACACGGCCGCTAGATGACTCAGTCGGATCGTTGTGTCGTTTAGCATGAGTGAAATATTATCACCCATGCTATATTAAAGCGACTCGATTCGACTGGGGAAGCGAACGGATTCGGACATTCGAATCTGGAGGGCCCAAACGCCAACCAGCAGCCCCTCCCCTGCACACACCCTATATGAACACGCAACCTACAACCTGCACTCAACAGATTGTTAGGACCCCATCGACTTGATGGGGGGCGCACAAAGCACCACACAGCACTCACCTCACGAGAGCCCTAACAATATAAGGTGGAAATTGTCTTTTGTTTTTAGAGAAGACTACGAAACTGAAGCTCACAGAACTTATCTATCTACTCTTATTAAACGAGCAAAAATTGTAGGTATATAGTTTATATATTTGTATCATTGTTCTATTTTGCAAAGGGCTCTACCGATTTTGATGAAACAAATTCTATTAGCAAGTTTTGAGGATGAGAAAACGATCTGGCTAGGTCTGGACCTCGACAAATTTAATCTTAATTGATCTTTTCATAATTAAAGTAATTATTGATAGATGAAAATCTCAATAAAAAAGTTTGTTTACATTTTTTTCAATTATCTTTTATTTATTAATTGGTTTTTTAATTTTAAAACCCACTAATAGGTTATGACAAATATTATTATATTATATTAAAATTGGGATTTTTTGTTTTTAATTAACAGGTGTCTAAATCATAGCATTACAGGTGGATTCATAACATTACAGATGTGTTTATAAATAAAGCGGTTGAAGTGACTTTTTTTATATAACTTGGAAACAAATTTTATTTAATTTTATGTTTTTATTTCAGATCCTATACGATTATTTTTTTATTATTATTTTCCTATTTATTTTTTTATAATGTTTATCAATATGAACGAATGTGGGCAAATTGGTGTACGAGTAAATAAATATACACATGATATATTATGTAGAGCATTAGAAAGCTAGAAATGCAAAAACTGGGTGCGGGATGGATGTGGGGTGCAGGAGGTGGGGTGCAGTTGTGGGGGATCCGGGGCGGGGGTTGGGTGGGTGGAGTGGGGGTGGGGGTGCAGTGGTGAGGGCGAGGTGCGTGGTTTCGAGGTGGGAGGTCCAGGGGCCGTGTACTGTATATATTTGTATTTTTTTAATTTGGTTACCGTGCATCGCTCGGTGGCTCCAGGTACTTAATATATTAATTTCCTTAATCCCGATGCTTTTAAACATAATCATGGAGAAAATAATCGACCGAATACCGAAAGAACTTGGATACAAAATGGGAGAAACCCCTATTCCGATAGTGTGCTACGCAGACGACGCGGTCTTGATGGCAGAGAATGAAGAGGATCTCCAAGCCCTTCTGGACACATTCAACTCTAACTCCGTACGGCTCAACATGAAAATATCAACGACCAAGACAAAATCTATGGTCATAACGAAGACTCCTCTCACATGCAACCTAGAAATGAACAACACCCCGATAGAACAACTCCCAAGATTCAATTACCTGGGAGTTGAAATATCAAGCAAGAGGAATATGGGGGATGAAGTCAAGTCCCAAGTGGTCAAGGGTGCGGGAATTTCCGGATGCCTTTATAACCTGATTTGGAAAATAATCAGTAGAGATTGTGGTGTTGGTGCAAGGTGAAACATCTTTAATAAAGATAAGAGTAAATAGATATTTTATTTAATATGGATTTACTATGAGTTAAGGATACTGGGTCACTTAGTGACCCAGTATCCTTAACTCATAGTAAATCCATATTAAATAAAATATCTATTTACTCTTATCTTGATTTGGAAAAACAAATATCTATCTCCAGAAGGCACAGTACGGATATACAAAATCTGCGTCCGTCCGGTAATTACTTATGGTGCTGAACCAAGAGAGGATACGTCTCTGACGAAACAACAGAGATGAGGGTTATTAGAACTATCCACAGCAATACCATACGAGACAAAATCTGCAGTGAGGACCTGAGGGAACAAAGCAAGATTCAAGACATAGCCGACTGGGTTCGAAGAAAGTGCTGGGCCGATCATGTTGAGAGGATGCCTATCGACCGTTTGACGAAAATCGTTCGCGACAACCGTCCACAAGGAACAAGAAGCAGAGGAAGGCCAAAAAAAGATGGCATCAATCATTTGTCACCGGCTAATTTATAAATTGGAAGAAGAAGAAGAATTTCCATAATAGACTTTTTGAAGAATTTGACCTTTCCTATTTATAGGTTGAATGATTTTTAATTTATTTTATATAATACTAGCTGTTCCCCGTCGCTTCGCTCCGGGCAACACCTAGGCCCTGCGAGCGCTCTGTTCTTATCTTGGTCAAAATATGATAAGCAAAGCTCACTAAAAATGAACAATCAGTAAAATAAACGTGTAGATTTAGCTTTATTTACTTTTTCAACAATACAAATGAAAAATCAATAAAATATAAAATAAAATCAACAAAACAAATTAATTATTAAGATTGGAGTAATTTTTGGAGAAGGACTGATAAGTGAATTAAGTGGATATTGATGAGGCAGTCCAAAAAAAGAAGAAGATAATTTACACTATCTTTTTATTCATAAAACCGACGTTTCGGAGGCTATTCCCTCCTTCGTCAGGGTTTTGAAAAGTCAGTGAAGGAAATCCAATGCGGCATTCCCCTCTGTCTCCTCTTTCAGTGGCAGTAACAACTACAAATAATATAAATAATAATATATTTGTAATAAACTATTAGTGAGATTTAAAGTTAAAAAACAATTAATTGTTAAAAGAAAATGGAGATAAATGTATTTATAATTTTATTCCAAGGGCCTAGATTATCATTTTTTTTTAGCCTCATCCCCTCGATTGTACATACGTTGATGATACTAGAAAGGACCCCCACTTGTATATCGGTTCGTAAAGTCTTTGTTAAGTTAACAGGGTAAACTTAGAATACCTTGTGCCAGCGGGATGGCCAATCAGATGACACGCACTTTCATCTGATTGGCCATCCCGCCTGGCACAAGGTGAATTCTAAGGTTTTACCCTTTGTTAACTTTAACAAAGACTTTACGAACCGATATACAAGTGGCCCCGAGGGGTGAACCGAGACCTAACATCGTGTACACCTACTTCCACTTCCACTTTTATTTCCAAGTAGAAGACAATAGATGAAGGGGCATAATCTAATGAATTCCAAAATAATCCCAAAGACCTGTTCATCTAATTCCAATCGCGGTTCACTCTTCGACTGGCCTAAGTCAAAAACCTTCCCACAAGTGCCAACAACAATTGTAAAAATTTTCAACTCAATCGGATAAATGATGCTCGTAATTTACCATATAATAATTGATTTATATTTAACATCTTACTTGAGATTTTTTTTGCTAAAATGCTAATTTGCCATAATTGTATTACTAATAATCACTTTGATTCCATCTACAAAAGTTCCCCAAGGTCTCCTAATAATTGTTACCAAAAGTATTATAAAATAATAAATAAATAAGGAAACAACAATCCAGCAACCTGTATTGACTCCGAATTATATATATTATAAAAAAAAAAATACTTGATTTCAAATAACGTCACGTTTTATTTTTATTTTCTAATATAGAATAAGTGAAGTATTGGAATGGAATTTCGAGAAATAAATATTTCGAATTTTTCAAATTCCAATAAAATCAATTCACTCACCCTTCATTTATTGAATTCTATTAGAAAATTCACCAAGTCTTTAGAATTGAGTTCAAGTTTTCAACAAATATTCATTCACAGAGCCCGGCAATACAAAAACGGTAAAGATATTTAACGGCTCAGAAGCTAGCATAACTAAGCCCAGTGGCGTAACCAGTAAATTTTCATTAGGGGAAGGGGGGGGTCAATCCACTAAGCTAAATATTTAGTGTGAAATTTTTTTTTTATTAAAGCAAACAGTCCAGTTAAATTGTGTTTAAACACGGAAAATTTTGGTCTAGTTGTAATTTCTTCCCTTTATGTTTTTTGGTGTGCTGAATCCGACACCGTGGTTTGCTTCGTTACGGAATATTGTCAAAAATGCAAAAAAAAAGGTAAAAAAAACTCATTTTTTGGCGGTTTCCATGACACTTTTGAGGATTCTGATCATATCCTGTCATTGAAAATGCTAGATATCTATAAATCTAAGACTTTTATCAAAAAAGTGCTCCATATAAACGTTCAAGTCAACAAAAATCCTAGGTAATGAGACAGGAATCAAGTTTCTAGGATGAGTGGTTTTCATTTTATGAAGGAAAAACTGCGATTTTTTTGAAAAACATTGCAGTTTTTCAAAACTTCAACTTCATTGCGGCATGGGTTATCATTATCTAATTATAAAACTTTGTTTGAATTGTAGCAAATTTAATCTAGTTTGACTGTTCTTTGTCGAAAACGTGCTCCTTCATGTTCAAAATGGGAAAAAATCGAAAAAAGTGCGAGTTTTTAGAATTTGCGGAAACAGAAAGAATACGCCAATTTTTAACTAACGCTTGAGTCCGAAAGCGACGGTCAGAGAAAAAACCTAAATGATGAAATTTGTAGGAAAGTTTATGCACTTTCATTTTGAATAAGAAGATTATTTACGAAAAGTTGATAGTTTTCGAGTTATAAGGAAAAAACCGGAAAAAAAATTAGATTTTACCTTGTTTTGCATTTTTGACAATGTTCCGTCACGAAATTGTGTTAGGAAACCTCAGATTCAGATTCAGTACACCAAAAAACATATAGGATCGAGAAATCAAAACTACCCCAAAACTTTCCTGCGAAGGGCCCTTTAGAAAAGAATTTAACTGGGGTCAAGAAATTAAAGAAGAACATAATTCTTGATTAAACATATGAAATATATTTAATTACTGTTAGTTTGCCATAAGAAACGGTTTGTCGTTAATCATCCGATGATCCCTACCCTTGGGGGAGGGTCCTAACACCCCCCCCACCCCCCGTGGCTATGCCTCTGACTGAGCCACCCCCTTAACAAGGCCCTGACTGAATGTTTTTAATCGAAATTAAATGAGTACTTATGGAAAATTTCGCAAAAAAAAAAATTATAATATTTTTCAACCGCGATTAAAATACTTTTACTTTTTTTTTTTAGACTCCTGGGGTCCCACTGATTATGTATACAAAATTTGGTTGAGTTTGCTCAATTGGCCTAGATTTTTAATTTTTAACCCCCCTCCACCCCCCTTAATTTTGGGTCGATATGCACTAAAATTTAATCAGGTCTTAATCTCAATGGACCAAAACTACGTGTGAAATTTGGTTTCGATATTCACACTAGTTTTTGAGCTAGCTCGTCCACAAAAATTTGGTAACGCACAGACTAACTAACAGACAACCAGACAGACTAACAGACATCTTGACAAAGCAATTATTATCTCGAAAAATATAATTTTTTCGATGTTCACTTATTGAGGCTTTTTTGTAGACCAAACTGCCATGGTTTCGCTCAATTTTTTTAATCAAAATAGTTTACTCTCGACTTAGACAAACTGAATAAATGGGGCTCTCAAAATTTAGTTAACTTTAATTCAAATAAGACTCAATGTTGTCTAATTTCTAGGCGCGAAAATAGAGATTTCCCTGATATTCACTTCGATTCGAATACCCTGAAAATGTGTGACAGCCTATCCATGTTGGGCGTCTCTGTCGCATCTGACCTGTCTTGGAATGAACACATCTCCTCTGTGGCGAAATCTGCAGCAAGGAAGATTGGCTTCTTATTCAGAGTCCAAGCGATTTTACAAACCCCCACAACTTCTCACCATCTACAAGGCCCAAATCCGCCCCTGTCTCGAATACGGCTCTCATCTATGGAGAGGAGCCTCAAAATATTCTCTTGCTACCCTTGATGCAATTCAGAAACGAGCCGTCAGGCTAATTGACGATTCTACCCTCACCGACTCCCTCGACTCGCTAGCTCATCGAAGAGATGTCTCTGCCCTTTCCCTTTTCTATAGATACTATCACGGCAGGTGCTCTGACGAGATAAAATCAATAATTCCCCCCAAAGCATGCTTTGCACGCAGCACACGTTTTGCCGACTCCCAACACTCTTTCGCTGTCAAATTGGAAAAGTGCCGGACCACTTCATTCGCGAATACATATATCCCCATGACTTCAAGGAACTGGAACTCTCTCCCAGCCTCTATCTTTCCCAGCACCTATGATCTTCAAACCTTCAAAACCAGGGTGCATAGACACCTGCGTCTACATCCTCTCTCTTAATCAACTTTCCCTTCTCTTCGGTAATGCAAGGGTCTTTCGAGATCCATAGGGGCTACATCTTTACTGGTGCACCCCTTCTTGCATTCGATTGCATTAAAAAAAAAAAAAAAAGTTTCAGCCGTTTTTGAGATATTTCGAAAAAAAAGAAGCAAAAAAAACCCACTTTTTTCATGCACGATTACAATACTTGACCATACCCTGTATGGTAAAGTAAAAACAAGAAAATGAAAATCAAGTAATAATTTTGTTAAAAAATAAAATTGTTTTATATATAAATCATAAATATTTAGATGGAATAATTTATTATATGAATTATGGAAACTTATATCTTTTTTGCATGTCGCGTTCTCATTAAATTCGTATCTTCTATTTATTATTTCAAATACATGATTAGAGTCAATAAATTCTATTTTTAATGGAATATATAATACAATAAAAATAATTTGATTATAATATTATTGTTTGTTTTTTTTTTCTTTTTTTTTCAGGGCAAACTGTTTAACTTAATCATCCCTATAAATATAGACTTAATAAGGTCTGCGTGATTTGGTAAATAAAAGTATTATTCGATTCTGTTTTATTCTAAATTTTAATTAAGAAAAAAAATAAGGTAAATTTTATTTTTGTTTTTCAAAAAATAAAACCGAATTCAAAAAAATTAAATGCAACAAATAAAATAATAAGAACTCAAAAATAAAATAAAATACACTAAAAGGTATAAAATAATTATCTAATTTAGTTACAACTAAACGATGAAATATTAACATAAAATTACTTTTTGAAGTCGGTGCCAAACATATACATTTTAGGAATCGCACTCGATGGATTTTAATTAGTAGGTTTGGCGGGTAAGCTCGCTTATATAGTTTGTTTAGCACCGACTTCAAAAAGTAATTTCATGTAAATATTTCGTCGTTTAGTTGTTACTAAATTAGACAATTATTTTATTCCTTTTAGTGTATTTTATTTTATTTTTTTAGTTATTATTTTATTTGTTGCATTTAATTTTTTGAAGTCGGTTTTATTTTTTTTTTTTTATAAAAATTATTTTTATTTTTCTCTTTTTAGTGATGTTATTAATAGTGACTTAATATAATACCTTGAATGCATCTTGTAAGAGAAAGCGTCGGGCGAATGAATCAGAAAATTATAATAAAATTCAATTTATAAATATAGAAATTCTCTCGAAACGTTTGCGGGTTTTAAAAGAACATTTTAAGATTTATTTTTTTATAAAAGATTTTATTTATTATAATTTCGATTATTTTGCTCATAAGAATTGAAGATTTATATTATTTCGTCATTGATTAGATCATCAGAACTTGACCAAATTAATATGGAACCACCCCTAAGGTACTCTCTTCCCAATAAAAAAAGAATCATCGAAATCGGTCCACGTGCGAAAAAGTTCTCGCTGAACATACATAAAATAAATAAATACATGTATCTTGACTATCTTGGAGCTATACTGATCCAAGGGCAGAAAGAATCATTATTAAGTTATGCCTGAACAAACATAACAAAAATGGTCCAATCGAAATAACAAAAAAAAAAAACAGGACCAATTGGAAACTAGACTGAACCCAATGCAAAAAAAATCATCAAAATCGGTTCACAATTGGCGAAGATATCAGGTAACATAGACACAAAAAAATAAAAAATTCAGTCGAATTGAGAACCTCCTCCTTTTTTGAAGTCGGTTAAAAATTACGGGAGAGATGTACCTTGTTTGTACTACTCGATTTTCCATCCCTTATTGCCTTGATTTGATTTATAGGATATTTTCAAACATATTGTCAATCCTTTATAAATAGTAATCCTATAAATAGAGGATTAGGATTATTTATAGGATTTAGAACCAATTAGATTTCGAATAAACCAATATAGCAGAATAAATAATAATCTTCTTATATATTAAAATTAATGTCTGTCTGTCTGTCTGTTTGTCTTTTATGCGTTCGCGCATCGTTTATCCAAATGAGTTGAAACTTTGTACAGTTGTAGTTGGCATTTGCGGGAAGATTTTTTGACATATTTTCATCAGCTCAAAAAATGAAAATCTAGGCCCTTGGAAAAAATTTATAATTATATTTTTCTTAATTTTCTTTCAATAACACTGTTCGACAAAAATTTCTCCCCGTAAATCTAACAATGGATTCCAGTATAGTTATATACGCTGATTCTCATGCAATTTCACGATTTGTTACAACAGGTCAAAGTTTTGAGATATTATCGGTCAAAATGACGAAAAAAGCCATTTTGATCTATTTTCGAGTCCCATTAAATATTAAACCGCAATATTTGAAATCAAAATATTTTGTTGACATAATACAAAACAGCTTCCTCTTTGATTTTCAAATTACCCCTTGAATTTAGCTCAATTAGAACTAGAGTTATAACTAAAAAACTAAGACCCTATGTCTTTATCTATATTTATTATCTATGTTTCCATTAACTACGTAGAACACAATCCAACAATATTCAAGACGGGGATTTTCCCCACCCAAAAAATTACCCACAATTAAACATTGATTAAAATAACACTGCTCGACAAAATCTAAACAAAAATTTGTAACCGTAATCTTAACAATGGATTCCAGTAGAGTTACATACGCTGATTTTTATGAAATTTCCCAATTTTTTACAACACGTCAGAGTTTTGAGATATTATCTGTCAAAATAACGAAAAAGGCCATTTTGACCTTATTTTCGAGTCCCATTAGATATTAAACAGCAATATCTGAAATCACAATATTTTGTTGACGTAATAGAAAACAGCTTCCTCTTTGATTTTCAAATTACAACTTGTTTGTAGCTCAATTAGAACTCGAGTTATAATTAAAAAACTAAAACTACGTGATTTTAAAGGATAATAACATAAACATAAGGTCTTTGTTTTTTAGTTATAACTTGAGTTCTAATTAAGCAACAAACAAGTGGTAATTTGAAAATCAAAGAGGAATCTGTTTTCTACTACGTCAATAAAATATTGTGATTTCAAATATCGCTGTTTCATATATAATTGGACTCAAAAATAGGTCAAAATGGGGTTCTTCGTCATTTTGACCGATAATATCTCAAAACTCTGACGTGTTATAAAATATCGTGAAATTGCATGATAATCAACGTAGAAAACTACCGGAATCTATTGTTACGTTTACGAGGAGAAATTTTTGTTTAATTTTTGTCGAGTAGTGTAGTTAATTGGGTTTTTAATTTTAAATCTCGCTAATAGTTCATCACAAATATTATTATATATTATTCAAGATATTATAGGGAAATATAAGGACTATATCTTTTATGTAGATAATTTATATTTTATTGCCAACGTTTCGTCAACTTTGTTGACCTCTTCAGGGCTCTAAAAAGTGACAAGGCATCAATTAATAACATTTTCAAATCAAAAACAAAATTGATCTCAAAAATCACTTCAATACATTCAAAAAACAAATTAATACCCATGAAAAATTCATTTTAGAATACATACCAAATAGTTAACTTCCATGCATATTTGTCATTTGGAATGTAAAATGAGTTTTTTATGTGTATTAATTTGTTTTTTGTATATATTGAAGTGGTTTTTGAGATCAATTTTGTATTTGATTTGAAAATGTTATTAATTGATGCCTTGTCACTTTTTAGAGCACTGAAGATGTCAACAAAGTTGACGAAACGTTGGCAATAAAATATAAATTATCTACATAAAAGATATAATCCTTATATTTCCCTATAACAACATTAATAATTTAATCGATGGACATAAATAATCAAAATTATTATACCGGGTGAGTTCATCTTGAGACAGTCTTATAACTCAAAAACAGGGCATTATATGAAAAAAAGTTTCAAATAAAAGTTTATTTATATCGAGGGGGAAACTAAACTACGCTATTGTTTGTTGATCATAAACAACCTTTCAAGGGTATTTCAAGGTCAAATTCTGTTTTTTAAATGGAAACCTATATATTTCCTTATATATTCATCAACTACAAAAAAAAAAAAAAAAAAAAAAAACTGAACAGCTTTTATAAGAACAATTTTTTTATCCGACGTTAAATAAACAAAATATTAAATCAATTATTAGTAGATCTCAAAAAAAGTCGTAATAATAATTTTTAGCAATTATTTAACTTAATTATCAAATAATAATGATCAAATATTTAATTATTAAATAAATAATTTAATAATATAATTAATATAATTAATAATTTAATAATTTTTCGACACTATTCTGAGACATTCCAGAGTGTAGTCTTCTGGATGCAGATTTACAACACAATAAAATGAAGCTTGTGAGGGTGTATTCCTATCAGGAAAACGCTCGGCATCCATTTCAATGACAGCCCCATAACACTCCTTCCAATTTCACCATAAATAAAGACCATTTTAATTCTGTCTTCAACAAAAAATGCTCCATTTTTATTATGATAATATAATATAACTATCTACTGGATTGACACGAGAAATAAACTTTATTAAACTCAAGAATTTTAACTACATAGTTCTATTATGTAGAATGTTTAATATCATTATAAACACTTATTTTCATTGTTGTGACTTTACAATTTAATAATTATTTAATCATTATTATTTGATAATTAAGTTAAATAATTGTTAAAAATAGTTATTAGGATTTTTTGAGATCTAATTGCTTCATGTATTTTGTTAATTTGATGTCGTATAAAAAAATAGTTCTTATGAAAGTTGTTCAGTTTTTATTGTAGAATATGGTGAGGCACAGAAAAATATACGGTTCTATTTAAAAAACACAACTTGACCTTAAAATAACCCATGAAAGCTTGTTCTACCCCAACAAACAATAGCGTAGTTTAGTTTCCCCCTCGATATAAATAAACTTTTATTTGAAACTTTTATCTATATAATGCACTGTTTTTGAGTTATAAGACTGTCTCAAGATAAAAAACTCACCCGTTATAATACCAGGCCTGTTTAAGAATAATATTTACTACAATAGCCCAGTCAATAAGGGTTTCCAGCTTACATCAATTGCGGGAAAATAATTTTTTTTTTCTTGAATATTTATTAAGATTTTTTTTAAGATCTAATTGATTTAGTATTTTTTTTTATTTGATGTTGTATAAAAAAGTTGTTCAGTTTTTTTTTGTAGATTTAGAATATGTACAGAAAAATATAGGTTTTCATTTAAAAAACAGAACTTGACCTTATAATACCTTTGAAAGCTTGTTCTACGCCAACAAACAATAGCGTAGTTTAGTTTCCCCCTCGATATAAATAAACTTTTATTTGAAACTGTTTTCTACATAATGCACTGTTTTTGAGTTATAAGACTGGCTCAAGATAAACAAACTCACCCGGTATAAATATTGTTTTCTCAATTGTTTTGTTTACAATATTTTATTGATTTTTTATTTGTATTAGTGAAAAAGAAAATTCTTAAAACAAAATAAACAGGTTTATGCCCGCAATGCAGAACGCGGAAGAATAACTTTAGGAAGTGTATTTAGACAACTAAAAAGGCTTATTATCATTTCGGGTTGCGTTAGAAATAAAATAAGGCGCAATTATGTTTTAAAACTTAAAAGAATATGGACTCATACTGATATTTTTAGCACAAAATCGGAATTAAATTAAATAATAACAGAGGGAATTTTCTAAATACCTTTCCCTGTATATAGGCAGTGTGCAAATGAAGGCCTGCGTCCAAGTTACTAGATAGGTAATAAAAGAATAATCTTTCTTATTTTTTACTTTTTTTTTATCCCAACTGGTTAATATAAAGAATATTTCAGATTCCAAAATAATAAAGTCCTAAATAATAAAGTATGTATGTATTTAGGCAATTAGCTTAACCCCTTTAATAGTGAGTACCTGACAACGAGCGATGCTCGGTAACTTTTTGCTTCAGTTAAAAGCTATATAATAATCAATCGAATGTTTCCTACATTTGATTCAAATGTAGGTATTTTTTGTCAAATATTGAGTGAAAATAATTTCTGAACTTATATATTTCTAACTTGAAATAATGATGTTAAATAAAATTTATAATTTTTCTACTGCGGATGAGGCTATTGGAGTCTGCGGAGTCTTAAGTCTGGACCAAGATATATTAATCCCCTACCCCCCGCCCCATCGCCCCCGGACCTCCACCTCCTGTACCCCTCCACCCAACATCCCCGAAAACACTTCCCTCACCCCCCACCCGTACCCATCCATCACTGCACCCCACACATCACCTCCACCCTCGCCCCCGCCCCCTCACCCAGTTTTTGCATTTCAAGCCTTGTAGTGACCCACAGATTATGTGTATATATGTATAGGTACATAAATAAATATCGTATAATATTTGAGTTCATCAATTAAATCGCCAAATTCTAATATAGAAAGAATACGTTTGTAGGATTTAAAACTCGATTTTTAATTAATTAAATTGCCTAACTTATAATATACCCGTATGGAAATAAATAGATTTTCAATCGAATGTTTTCTACATTTGATTCAATTGCGAATCAAATGTAGGTGATTTTTGTCAAATATTGAGTGAAAATAATATTTGAACTTATATATTTCTAACTTGAAATAATGATGTTAAATAAATTTTTCTAATTTTTCTAATTAATATAACAAAGAATAATTGCTAATCAATGAGAATCGTTTGGGAAAAGCGCGGTCAAAAACAATTCTCATTGATATAGCAATTATTCTTTGTTATATTAATTAGAAAAATTAGAAAAATTTATATAGATTTTCGAAATATCTTTTTGAAAATATATTAAAAATATAAAATTTTTGTGTTAAATTTTATATAAAGTTTATGTTTTCTATATATTCTTAAAATATAAACTATTTTTATGTCGCTCTAGTATAAATTTTATATAAATTTAACACAAAAATTTTATATTTTTAATATATTTTCAAAAAATATATAAAAAACATATTTCAAAAATCTATTTATTTCCATACGGGTATATAATAATATTTGTAATGATCTTTTAGTGGAATTTAAAATTAAAAAACTGATTAATAATTAAAAGGAAATTGAATAAAAATGTAAATATACATTTTTATCGAGACAATCCCCTGTGAATAATTATTTAAATTAACAAAAAACCCATCAAACATAACTTAGCCGAAGATGGGACCGTGACAGATCGAATCGCCAACACAAAACCCTCCTAACCCGTGAAGTTCATCCAAATCGTTAGAGCCGTTTTCGAGAAACAGATCGGATATATATATGAATTGCTCCTTTAATATAATAAGATTTCTCAGATCATAATAAATGTTATAAATTAGATTTATCTATAGAACTAATACCTAAATAGAAACTAAATGTCTAACCTGTTTAGACTTGATCCACTTTGGCATTAAACGCTTCAAATGTCAAAAATAAAACCCATATTTTAACAGTTATTTGACATAATACATGGAGAAAATATAGTGTAAGTATATTGTAAATATCTGCCGATATCACTGTCTGTCACTTGGGTATATAATCCGGATAGTAACAAACAAACTGCTAGCGCAGCAAGCCAGCCAGCCAGCTTCTATTTATCTCTAATCTGCAATGTTGTGTTGTGGTCGAACTATCATCTCGAGTTGCATCATGGAGGGGGGGGGGGGGGGGTTAATTTTCATCCGAATCTTACACATGTAGAAAAAGAGGAGAAGCAAAAGATTGTTTTTATGTTGGCATCACTGCTGCTTAATTATTTAAAAATTTGAACTATTTATTTATGTATTGTTGATAATTAGATTATTAAATTGTATTATTGTTTGAAATAAAAGACTAAGAGCCCCCGCAGACTGCAGACTTTTTATCGGCCGATAGTTTGGTCGGCTTCTTAATCAGTATGGAGAGGAATGCATATGCGCACACTACAGCGATTCAGTATCGGCCGATAAAAAAGTTTGATGGGCTACCCGATTACATTCAAACTAATCTGTCGGCCAACTATCGGCCGACTGTTTAATCAGTATTGGCGCATACACGCCTGCGCATACATGACGATTGTAAAGATAAGAGTAAATAAATATTTTATTTAATATGGATTTACTATGAGTTAAGGATACTGGGTCACTTATTTCACATTAAAATTAAAAAATTAAAAGATATAAAAATTTTTTCTTTTTCAATATATATATTGAAAAAGAAAAAAATTTCTATATCTTTTAATTTTTAATTTTAATGTGAAATAAGTGACCCAGTATCCTTAACTCATAGTAAATCCATATTAAATAAAATATTTATTTACTCTTATCTTTATTAAAGATGTTTCACCTTGCACCAACACCACAATCTCTACTGATCATGACGATTGTTTAGTCGGCCGATAGTTGTTGTTTGTATGTTTCTCTGTCTCTATTTGTATCCTCCTTCGCTATTGCTGGTCCAATTAGCTTGACAAGTTCATTGAAGCTGGTAATGCTCATTCGATAATAGGCGAAAAAAATTTTCGGGTAATCAAGTAATTTGGAATGCATAGTGTAAAATTTTCCACTAACTAATCTATCACTGAGAATGGGATGCACCCAATACTCTCGGAATCTCTTCTTGATTTTCCTCCTCCGGAGTATGATGAGAGCAATAATTTTTCTGGACAATATTTTCATTGTGCGACCGCTTCAACAGTCAGTTACAAACTAGTTCGAGAATAGTCGGCCGGCTGTTGGATAGTCTGCGCCCTGTTCACCAACCAAACTGTTTAGTTGGCTCGGTGTGCGCACTTTCAGCCCAACCCGACTAAACAATCGGCCGATAAAAAGTCTGCAGTCTGCGGGGGCCCTTATTCATGAAATAATTTATCTAATTAATTTAATATGCAATTAACATAGTGTCAGGTGGATGAGATTAATACGAGTAGTATATTCATTGTTAAGAAATTGGAATTTTAAAGAAAAGAAAGAAGAAAAATGTTCTATACTAGATTTACTAGATTCCTTCTTATGTAGTCCAGGCAAATTGTGTTTTTATCAGGAAAGTTTTGGGGTAGTTCTGATTTTTTGCATATTTATGTTTTTTGGGGTGCTTATTCCAAATCTGAGGTCTACCGCCAAAATTTCGCGACGCAACATTGTAGTAAATGCAAAAAAAAGGTTAAAATTTCAATTTTTTGGCGGTTTTTTGCTTATAACTCGAAAACTAACAATTTTTCGTAAATCACCTTCCTATTCAAAATGAAAGTTCATAAAATTTACTACAAATTTTATTTTCAGGTTTTTTTTTCTCCGACCAACTGTTCGGGCTCAAGTGCAAAATCCAAATTTTCGACCTCAGCCCCTACGGATCACTCAAAAACTCGCACTTTTTTCCGATATTTTCCCATTTTGACCATGAAGGGGCACATTTTCGACAAAGACCACTCTATGCATTTTTAAACTAGATTAAATTTTCTACAATTCAAACAAAGTTTCATCTTAATTGAATAAATGGTAACTTGTACCGCAATGAGGTTGAAGTTTTGCAAAAAATCGCAATTTTTCTTTCATAAAATGAAAAACACTTATCCTGAACACTCGATTCCTGTCTTTTTCTCTAGAAAATTTTATTGACTTGAACGTTTACTTGGATCACTTTTTTTATAGGATATGATCCGAATCCTCAGATTGCTGGATATATATAGATCTAAGAAAAACCGGCAAAAAATGGAAATTTTCACCTTTTTTGCATTTTCTACAATGTTCTGTCATAAAATTTTGATGGGAAACCTCAGATTTGGATTCACCGCCCCCAAAAACATTTATATACAAAGAATCATAACTACCCTAAAACTTTGGCCATTGGGGCCCATTTGAGCACAATTCGACTGGACTAATAAACATCTACTAAAAACTGTTCAAGATGAAGATGATCAAAATTATCATTCTTTATTTCTGGGTATAACGAACAAGATTATTAAAAATATCTGACGTAATTGCCTTTCGTGTTTGTAAATGAAAATTAATTTTCCTTTTAATCAACTCTTTTGAACCAAATTATATCACCGGATATTATGTCAATCCCTTTGAATTAATTAAAATAGGGGTTTATCATTCACATTAGCTGGTTTAGAATTTATATATATTTTACGTCATTATAGGTAGAGACACGAGCTTAACGAACTTTTTGATCAAAATTGATTTAAGTCATTTTCAAGATACTTAAAAATAAACCCTTGTTTAAAAAATGAATTCTGAAACTCAAAAATATCATGATGAGTTTAAATAATCAAAAAATTTAACCCAAAATGGATATTAGAGAGGGGCGGATAATAAAGCAAAATGCTCAAATACCTGTTTTTAACCGACTTCAAAAAAGGAGGAGCTTCTCTATTCGACTGAATTTTTTTCGTGTGTCTATGTTACCTGATATCTTCGCCAATTGTCAACCGATTTTGATGATTTTTTTGCAGTGGGTTCAGTCTAGTTTCCGATTGGTCCTGTTTTTTTTTCATTGGTATTGGACCTTTTTTGCTATGTTTGTTTAGGCATAACTTCTTTGTTTATGAACCGATTTCGATGATGCTTTGTATATTGGAAAGAGGGTACCGTAGGGGTGGTCCCATATTAATTTGGCCAAGTTCTGATGATATGATCAATGACGAATTAAGGTAAATACCCAATTAGGTAAAATATGTTTAGAAAGAAGTTTTGAGATAACTATAAACACTTATTTTCATTGTTGTGCTTTTTCGATTTAATAATTAAAGAATTACTTATTATTATTATTTGATAATTAAGTTGAATAATTGTTAAGAATAATTATTAGGATTCTTTTTTTTTGACATCTAATTGATTTAGTATTTTGTTTATTTTATGTCGTATCAAAAAATAGTTCTTATGAAAGTTGTTCAGTTTTTTTTTTTTTTTTTTTTTTTTTGGAGATTACGGTTATGTAAGGAAATATATAGGTTTCCATTTAAAAAACAGATCTTGACCTTAAAATACCCTAAAAAGCTTGTTCTGGGACGACAAATGATAATGTACTGTCTCCAGATAAAAAAAAAAAACTCACCATGTAGCCTGTAGAACCGGCCCGCACTTTTCGAGCCTACTTTAAAATAACTAGAAAACTAACCCTAACAAGGGACTAATACCCATCTTAGGTACAACGAAAATGCCCCTTGATATGAAAATTCGTCTTATGTTGGGGACCACCTATGTGGTTGATCTAAGTACGATGTCTTTATTAAGATGTTTACGATGATAGTTTAAAACAATGCTGTCACAATTGATAAGTTTATTTTGTCATTTTCAGCTAGAATAAGCCATCACTGAGATAATACATTATTATTAAGTTGAGTCATAAAATAAAAAATATATATATATATATATATCATGTGAGAATATTTTCATAAACAAAATTATTAACATTTTTTAGACAATTAACAACTACTTAGTGTTTAAACAAAAGTATACTCCCCCCCCCTGTTCTGTAACGTAACGAGTCGGAATTATCAATTCAGAACTTTGGTCATAATGTCATATAAAATAAACGAGAAAGAAATTAAGACCAGATGAATCAGTCTAAACAAACTCATTAGAGAAAACTCTAAGTATACAAGAATAGAATAGAATAGAATAGAATAAGAGAACACAAAACCCTGAAATGAAACTTAAATGGAAAATACCAGAACTCTCCGATTTCAAATGCAAACCTTAATATTCTAAAAATAAGAAATAATTTTTAGAAAAAAAAAATAAAACCGACTTCAAAAAAAATTAAATGCAACAAATAAAATAATAGCTTAAAAATAAAATAAAATACACTAAAAAGTATAAAACAATTATCTTATTTAGTTACAACTAAACGACGAAATATTAACATGAAATTACTTTTGAAGTCGGTGCCAAACAAACTATACCTATAAGCGAGCGTACCCGCCAAACGTACTAAAAGTAAGATCCGTCGAGTACGATTCATAAAATGTATATGTTTAGCACCGACTTCAAAAAGTAATTTCATTTTAATATTTCGTCCTTTAGTTGTAACTAAATTACATAATTATTTTATACTTTTTAGTGCATTTTATTTGATTTTTAAGTTATTATTATTTTATTTGTTGCATTTAATTTTTTTGAAGTCGGTTTTATTTATTTTTTTATAAAAATTATATTATAACAATTTTGTATTATTTTTTCAGATTAATTACTCTCAAATATACTGTCTGTTGTGAAAACTGATTCTCTCTCTTAAATCTATTTGGATTCTATTTTAAATTGATCTCTATTATTCAAAAATTGTGTTCAAACTGAAGACAAAAGAATACTCGGATCATTTAACATCATTATGCAAAGGTACTAAGTATATCATATACAGGGTGTTCCACAGAACTCATTCATTAAAAGTTTTCATGGAAAGAGTTGAGAGAAAATTTTGAACTTTTGACATATTTATGTTTTGGAATATGCTCATCTTTTTAAATAAATTATTAACAAGTTTTGGACACTCTCTACTTTACCGCAATCGGCATCATCTTTCTTATTTTCTATGGAACCCCCAAAATATGTTTGAATCATTAGATTAAGTGTTCAAAACTAAGATGATTTTGTTTAATGCACTTGATGTCTAAAATTTATAATTTCTGAGTTATTTTAGATAGTTTGTAAAATTTCATGTTAATATTTCGTCATTTAGTTGTAACTAAATAAGATAATAATTATTTTATACCTTTTAGTGTATTTTATTTGTTGCATTTAATTTTTTTGAAGTCGGTTTTATTTATTTTTTTTTATAAAATTATTTTCATTTTTCTCTTTTTAGTGATGTTATTAATAATGACTTAATATAATACCTTGCATGCATCTCGTAAGAGAAAGCGTCGGGCGAATGAATCAGAAAATGATAATAAAATTCAATTCTAACTTTTGCGGGTTTTAAAATGAATGTTTTAAGATTTTTTTTTATAAAAGATTTTATTTATTATAATTTCGATTATTTGGTCATAAGAATTGGAGATTTACGTTATTTCGTCATTAATCATATCTTCAGAACTTGACCAAATTAATATGGCACCACCCCTAAGGTACCCTTTTTCCAATAAAAAAAGAATCATTAAAATCGGTTCATAAACAAAGAAGTTATACCTGAACAAACATATCAAAAAAGATCCAATACCAATGAAAAAAAACGGGACCAATCGGAAACTAGACTTACCCAATGCAAAAAAATCATCAAAATCGGTTTACAATTGGCGAAGATATCAGGTAACAAAGACACAAAAAAAATCAGTCAAATTGAGAACCTCCTTCTTTTTTGAAATCGGTTAATAAGATAATTTTTAAGAAAAACATAAACCGACTTCAAAAAATTAAATGCAACAAATAAAATACACTAAAAGGTATAAGAATAATAATTATCTTATTTAGTTACAACTAAACGACCGAAATATTAACATGAAATTACTTTTTGAAGTCGGTGCCAAACAAACTATACCTATAAGCGAGCATACCCATCCAAACGTACTAAGTAAGATCCGTCGAGTGCGATTCATAAAAGGTATATGTTTGGCACCGACTTCAAAAAGTAATTTCATGTTAATATTTCGTCGTTTAGTTGTAACTAAATAAGATAATAAATTATTTTTATACCTTTTAGTGTATTTTATTTGTTGCATTTAATTTTTTGAAGTCGGTTTTTATTTTTTTCTTAAAAATTATTTTTATTGTTCTCTTTTTAGTGATGTTATTAATAGTGATCATATCATCAGAACTTGACCAAATTAATATGACACCATCCCTAAGACACCCCCTATCGGATAAAAAAAGAAACATCGAAATCGGTTCATAAACAAAGAAGTTAGGTCTAAAAAAACCTAATAAAAAAGGTCTAATACCTATGAAAAAAATGGGACCAATCGGAAGGTAGGCTGAACCCAATGGAATTTTTTTTTCAAAATCGGTTCACAATTGGCGGAGATATGAGGTAACATAGATACAAAAAAAAATTCAGTCGAATAGAGAACCTCCTCCTTTTTTGAAGTCGGTTAAAAAAGCTAAAACACAATCAGCAATCGGGTCAGATAACACAAACACACACACCACCCAATTCTCTCTTTCGTTTTAGAAATGGGGTTTTGAAAGCGTTATATTCATTCATTCATTTCGCTTCTCTAGTGAAAACTAATCGAGATAGGAGGAGATAAATGGATTCTATTCAGTCAATCAAAATTTCGTACAAAAAGTCGACGGAGCTGTTTTCTGTAATCAATAGTTTATAAACAAGTGTTCCCAGATGGCACAAGAAACGTCGCCTCAGCTTAATCAATGATAAAAAACCGAAATGTCATTAATAATTAAAAAAAAAAAAAACGAAGTTCTCTTACGTTATTTTAAAAATATTAGAGTTCATAAAATTCGGGCAAAAATTTTATCCCCCTTAAAAAATCACACTCCAAATACTGGCTATTATTAATAATTGTATATAACTCCATTAGTTTCTTGAATATATTAAATATTGAAAATCAAAATATGTGTATAAAATTACTATCTATAGTTTTTAAAGTTGAAAATTATTTAAAATAAATCAATAACTAAGGTAAAAGTTCCAGTAGTGGGCCTGTACCGGTGGTGGGCCAGATGCAAGAAAATTGCAAAAATTAGCTTTACCAACTTTGAAAAATAACGCTATATATAGCCCATGGCATGAGCTATACCGGAAGAGTTTTTTTATCTTGAGACAGTCTTATAACTCAAAAACAGTGCATTTTATGAAAAAAAAATATTTGATCATTATTATTTGATAATTAAGTTAAATGATTGTTAAAAATAATTATTAGGATTTTTTTGAGATCTAATTGATTTAATATTTTTTTATTTGATGTCGTATAAAAAAATAGTTCTTATAAAAGTTGTTCAGTTTTTTTAGTAGATTCAGAACATGTGCAGAAACATATAGGTTTCCATTTAAAAAACAGAACTTGACCTCGAAATACCCTTGAAAGCTTGTTCTAGGTCAACAAACAATAGCGTAGTTTAGTTTCCCCCTTGATATAAATAAACTTTTATTTGAAACTTTTTTTCATATAATGCATTGTTTTTGAGTTATAAGACTGTCTCAAAATAAAAAACTCACCCGGTATATAGCGCAATTTTTCAAAGTTGGGTAAGCTAATTTTTGCACTTTTCTTGCATCTGGCCCACTACTGGAGTGTTTTTTTGTTGTTGTTTTTTTATTTAGTTTTTTTATTCAGGATTTTGGATTTAAATATTTTTTTATTTCCGGTTTGGCCTTCGGCTATTTTAAACAAGAAAAAAAAACATATTCTCTATGTAGAGCAGTCGGTAGAGTTAAATGTTATATTCTTATCCCTTAATCTAAGGGGGAAAAAACCGAAAATGTCTGTAAATCTAAATAAATAAAAATGTATTGTTACGATTAAGTGATACGTTGAAGGATCTCCGAAAGTTCTTCACCGATTTCTTTGAAATTTTCACACAACATTCCATTCAAATACACGAGTGTTTTTATATATAGTGTTTTTATAGATATCACACCTATGGCATGTAAAAATATGTTTACAAGGAAACAACGCCAGCGCCTCTCTGGGGGTAAAAGTTAACAAACAAGATGACCGATAATAGCTTTTTGGAAATCTTTCAACTGTCAATATTATTTTTGGTTAAGGGAACAATTTTGACAAGTAATATGTAATTCATTTACTGTTTTAATACCTATTCTATTATTATTTGCATTTTCAATTTATTTTCAAAACTATTATTAATTTTTTTGCAACGAAATTTTCTCTGGAGAGAGACGGACTGGTAGAAATTTTAAGTGAAAGTAATGGAAGGCAGCCCAGAGGTAGTGAGGAAAGAAAAAAATTAACACATATCAAATAAGGGTGTAATTTATTGGAATCCTTCCTCGCCCTCCTCTTCAAACCGACGTTTCGGAGGATTTTTCCCTCCTTCTTCAGGGTTTCAAAGGTCAATGAATGACAAACAAAATGTTTCCTTCTTCTCCCGAGTAGCGTTCAAATGAAAGTTTTGGTACTACGAAGAAGAAAGAAGCATTTATTTGTTCATTCATTGACACTGAAACCCCTGAAGAAGGAGGAAAGTATCCCTCGAGCCGTCGTCCGAAAAGGAAAATTCACTAATTACATAACTATATCGTGTTAAACACACACTTTCCTCACCCACCTCTGGGCTTTTACCTTCCATTATTTTCAGTTCACTATTATTGATTGTAAAACATAAAGCTGATGCAGCAACGTGTGGTCGGGTCAGCTATTATCTATATAAATTTTAACCATAAAATGAGACGCTCCCCGCCAGGGGCTGTGTGACGCCGGGCCGAAGTCCCGGGCGTCAGCTACTAACTAAATAAATAAAAATATAAATTAATAAACGAATGGTAAAGTAAAAATTTTATGTTCAAGACCGTCGTAAATTGCCCTATCCCATGTTCACGTTTTATCATTGTGATACGGGAAACTCTGTATAATATTTTTATAAGGTCGAAACTAAAATCATTTAATAAAAAGCATCATTAATTCGTATATAATTATTAAAATTCAAATAATTACTATATCTTTTGTCTACTTATAGGGTAGAAAGGTACATAGAGGTTTCTCTATTAATTTCTATTTAATAAATTGAGTTAGGAAAAGAAGCTCAAGGAATTCTTGGGTCGATCACGAGGACCCGAGAGTCACGTGAACTTGAGAGAGCTGTATATATATGCTATATATATGGCGATTAAAGAAGATTTAAATTTGCCAAAGCCCTACCATATATGGTACACTCGCTCTGATAATAATATTAGGTTGATTTTTAGGAATTATCTATCAATCAAAAAGCATTGACAACTTGATCGGAAATTAAATTGGAATATTTAACCATTGGGGCAGAAAAAAAAGTTAAAGGTAGATAGATAGGAGAAAAAAAGAAGAACGGGTAAACAGGGTCAATAAAAGATTATGGAGAATTATGTAATTTTGAACCTCCCATGTTATTCATAATAAGTAATTTAATAAAGTTTATTCCAATAATAGTTTCACTAAATGATATTAGGTGTGCCAGTTAATAGTGTCCCTTTTTTCTAACAGATGGCATTTCGGTATTTTTCCACCAAACTCATCCAAATATTTTTTTGGTTTTATAGTGTTGGTAATCACCTTTCAAACGGAATATAACATGTCCAGCGTTCGTCATTCGTGTGCCAAGCTTGTGGAGTGTGGATTTTAATGAAGAAATCGGCTGCGGAAACGGCTCGTATTCTCTGGGGAGTTTATGGGGACCATGCTCCATCTGAAAAAATCTGCCAACGTTGGTTTGGACGGTTTCGAAGTGGTGATTTTGATGTGAACGACAAGGAGCGGCCTGGACAGCCGAAAAAGTTTGAGGATGCTGTCCTGGAGGACTTGCTGGCAGAAGCCGCGCCAATCGCAAGGAATGCGCTACAGACAACAATTGATCAATTTGAATCATGCATTGATCGAAAAACGGCCGCAATGGGCTCGAAGACATGGACGTGTCATTTTGCTCCACGACAACGCTTCGACGAAAGAAACCATCAAAGCGCTCGAATGGGAGGCCCTACCCCACCCGCCCTACTCTCCAGACCTCGCTCCATCGGATTACCACCTCTTCAGGTCAATGGCACACGGATTGGCTGACCAGCACTTTGCTAATTACGAAGAAGTGGCAAAATGGCTCGAATCTTGGCTCGCCTCGAAAGGGGAGAAATTCTACTGGGAGGGGATACACAATTTGCCAGATCGTTGGTCAAAATGTGTAGAATCCGATGGTGCATACTTTGAATAAACCACTTTTGCCAGTTCTGAAAAAATTTGTGTTTTCCTCATGCCGAAAAAAGGACATTATTAACCGGCACACCTAGTAGCAGGTAAAAAGGTGAAAACTTATTTTATAATAAAATAAGAATAATAATTAATATAGCTTTTGGTATTCAATATATTAGAAATAAATTTTGAAGTACTTTATGGTACATTTATTAGTTAGAACGAAGAACATGTTTGTTTGTTTATTTTCTATATCAATAATAATAATTACATTATTGTTACCATGGCAACGGGGGTGGGTCGAAAATGAAAATTCTAGCCCTTTGACCAAACTCAACCTAATTTTGTATACATATTCTGTAGACCCCCAGAAGGCTAAAAATGCAATAAATAGTTTGGTCGAAAGGGCTAGAATTTTCATTTTTTGACCCCCTCCCCCCCACCCAATTTTGGGTGGTTAGTTTTTCCATTTCTAGCCTTCTGGGGGTCCACGGCATATGTATACAAAATTTGGTTGAGTTTGTTCGAAAGGGCTAGGATTTTCATTTTTGCGCCCCCCCCCCGCCTCTTTTTTTCGTCTGATTTAATGTTTAGAAGACATTTAAAAAAAAAAATATTTTATGTTCTTTACAAAAATATATTAAGTTATTTTCTAGTTAAATTTTTCCATTTTTTATACCGCTTCAAAATATGAGAGATCTTTTTTATACCCCACACGCTTTATACACAAGCTGGAAACATTTTTAATCGATGTTAGGCATCACAAATAAGAGTTATATTAGTTTGCGACTGTTTCTGGCTGGTGCTAAATTTTTGAGAGCCCAAAATCCACAAAAATTTTGAACTTTTTGTCGATGTTTGCTTATAACTCGAAAACGATGCGTCGAACAGAAAATTTTACTCTTATCAAAATGAAAGAACATAAAATTTCGCGTCAAATGACATACTTAAAAGTTAAAATCAGTTCACCCGATTAGCCACAATCGATCGTCAAAGATAGGCAATTTTTTTCAACTTGGCGGAAAAGTGAATTATGCTCATTAGGTGGTCACAAGAACCCACTCTTCGAATTTTTGCGGTGTTGACCCCCATATTAGTTGCCAATTGGCTAAAAAATGAGATTGGCAAAATTTCATCTTAATTGGAAAACGGTAACCCGTGCCGCATGAGGTTGAAGTTTTTGAAAAACTGCAAAAAATTGTTCCTTCATAAAATGAAAACCACTCATCCTAGAAACTTGATTCTTGTCTCATTTTCTAGGAAATTTTGTTGGCTTGAAGTTTTACTTGAGCCACTTGTTTGTAAAAACTTTTAAATTAGAAGATATTCAGCATTTTTCAATCCAGGACATGATTCGACTTCATTGCAGCATGGGTTACCATTATCCAATTAAGATGAAATTTTGCCAATCTCATTTTTTAGCCAATTGGCAACTAATATGGGGGTCAACACCGCAAAAATTCGAAGAGTGGGTTCTTGTGACCACTTAATGATCATATTATTTATTTAATTTAATTTATTTAATATTTTACCCAGTAGCTTATATTCCTAGTAAAAATTTTATTTTTCTTGATCATGGCGGTTTCCTGCCTATTTATTTATTTTTTATTCCTTGACCTACGGCAACTTTCTGTCTACTTATTTATTTATCTGTTTTTTAAATTATTTATTTTAAAACAATTTCTTTAAGCCCAGTGACATATTCTAACTATGTATTTATTTTTTGTTTTATTTATTTGATTATTTATTTATTCTTCCCAGTGTATTTATTTATTTATTTTTATTTTTTGGACGATATGCGGTATTCCCTTTTTTCTTTTGTTATTATTATGATTTTATTCTTGGTCGCAGCATACTAAGGTTTCACACCGTTCTGCTGTGACCACACCCTCAGCCACTCAACCGGATCCTGAGTGGGAGGATTGGAGGGCTATGAGGGAAGATGTGGAGGCCCTTAAAAAAAAAATATAACTCACTTTTCCACCAAATTGGTAAAAATTGCCTATCTTTGACGATCGATTGTGGCTAAACGGCTGAACCGCTTTTAACTTTTAAGTACGTCATTTGACGCGAAATTGTATGATCTTTCATTTTGGTAAGAGCAAAATTATCTGTAGGACGCATCGTTTTCGAATTAAAAGCAAAAATCTAAAATTTTCGTGGTTTTTAGGCTCAAAAATTTAGCACCAGCCAGAAATCGTCACAAACTCATATAACTCTTATTTCGGATGCTGAACGTAGATTAAAATTATCATTTTCAGCTTGTGAATATTTATTGGCCAGAAGAAGTCTAATTTGCCTGGGCTATATATACAATATAATAAAGTAAAAAGAAAATCTATCAGTGAAATTCTGATTATGATTGTAAAATAGAAAAATAAACATGGTAGTAAGTTTAATAGCATAAATCATAAATAGTTCATTTTATATGCAATAAAATAAAACGGGGGATAACAGCCAGGCTAATTGCTAGAAAATATAAATAAATAAATAAATATATCCAAGTTAAAAATAAGCAGAAAAAGATCTAATAATATAACTTTTTGAGATAAATCAATAGGCGGAATAAACATCTGAATGGAACAAGTAGTCAGGATCCATTGTATTGACTTCAATAAATTTATAACCAGTCAATTCTAAACAAGGTCATCCGTCACTTGCAAGTTCTGAATCCATTTTCTTATAGGATCGATCCAATTGACGTTGGGTCAACGATCAATTCCAAATCAACATTAATATATAATGGCTTGAGATATGCGCTTAGTTAATTAATTTTTGCCAAATAATAAGCGAAAAAAAATTTAAGGGTAGAAATCAAAGTTTCACTTTAAAGACACACATTCCGATATTTCACGAAGATTTTAAAGAGAATGTCGTTGAAGTCGAGTTAAACTCGAAATGGATTAAATTGCGAGAAACAAACCGAAAAGAATGGCAAATAAAAATTTCACCATTAAAATAGAATAGTTTTGGGATTGTATTTCTCTATGTTCACAGACCTCCAGGTTAAACGGCTTAACTGATTCACTTGAAATTTGAAACATATGCCTCTGAGGGGTTAAGTAACCGGTGTGATTAATAAAAAGCGAACTTTTAGTCCCAGGAGGACATGTTCATTGATCTCTTTTTAACTGACTTTAAAAAAAAGGAGGAGGTTATATTATTATTAAGAATTTTAAACAAACTAGTTCCTATGGTTTATTATGGTTTGGATTAGTATGAACCTTCGCAAGTAAAATTCCTTGTTACATGCTTCAACAAAGCAGTGAATGAATACTCAAGCTTCAACAAGACGGTATAATGGAAATAATAGATAGTACTAGAGTTTCAACAGGCTAAATTTAAATATGCCAAGATTTATTAAAAGTGATTTAACTTTTAATACCTATTCAATATATTATAAATTAATTATGCACTACATAATTATTATAACGAAGAACATGTTTGTTTATTTTCTATATCCATAATAATAAATATATTATTGTTGCTATGGCAACCTAATTAGTATTAATTAATTATTTAATATACCGGATGAGTTTTGTTTATCTTGAGACATTTTTATAACTCAAAAACAGTGCATTATATGAAAAAAAAAGTTTATTTATATCAGATGGGAAACCAAACCACGCTACTATTTGTCGACCCAGAACAAGCCTTCAAGGATATTTCAAGGTCAAGTTCTGTTTTTTAAATGGAAAACCTATATTTTCTTCTTGCATTCGATTGCCTTAAAAAAAAAAAAAAAAAAAGAATTAAAGAATGCCCAAAATTTTGAATTCAGTTGGACGAAACAACTGATATTACTAAATTTGCACAGTTGTTAATTATGTCAGGTACGTTTATAAAGAAAGCGTGGAGGAAGAATTGTTATTTTTTCATTAAATTGAAGGGTTGGTTTTTGTCTAAAATATAATAAAACAATAATTTTAATAACTATT
>JALMQS010000146.1:714476-791580 GCA_024734495.1 Forficula auricularia
TAGAGGTTGCCATTAATAGTCAAAACATCAAAAATAATAAGGTTATTCCTCTAGTATTAGATAAGATTCGATCGTTATTTTTGATTTTAAGTCGATTCCTCCATGTCTTCAGCAATGGTTACCAATAATAATCGAAGGGTCAAAAATCAAATGTAGAATTATTATTCCTCAAGTAATAGATGAGAATCAATCGCTATTTTTGATTTTAAGTCGATTCCTCTATGTCTTCAGCAATGATTACCAATAATAACCGAAATGTCAAAAATCCAATGTAGAATTGTTATTCCTCGACTGTTAAATGAGAATCGATCATTATTTTTGAATTTAAGTCAACATGAACTGCAAATTGCAAGTGATATCTGATTTATATAAAGGAATAAACATATTAATATTTCAAATGAATTTGGATAAAGTTTAGCAACGATCCGTTGCAGTTTATTTACATTAAAGATGCAATTTGAACCGCGAAAGTTAAATAATATGATAAATAATTTCTTATGTTAATTCTACATTAAGTAAATTATTTTATTATTTTTAGATTTTATTTGAAAAGGAAAATTAAATAGAGCATCCGACGGGTTTCGAACCCGTGTCTCTCTCCTTTGCGCGAAGAGCGGCTTATCCAACGGCTTATTTAACTTTCGCGGTTCAAATTGCTTTAATAAAATAATTAAAACTTTCAGTTTAAAAATCAATTTGTCTAAAAATTAAGTAACTATACTATAAATAGAAAAAACCGCGAAAAGGAAAAATGACATTCCATCTTAAGAGCTTATTCGGCGGGAGGGTCCGTGGGCTAGTTGGTTAAGCCGCTCTTCGCGCAAAGGAGAGAGACACGGGTTCGAAACCCGTCGGATGCTCTATTTATTTTTCCTTTTCAAATAAAATCTAAAAATAATAAAATAATTTACTTAATGTAGAATTAACATAAGAAATTATTTATCATATTATTTAACTTTCGCGGTTAAAATTGCTTTAATAAAATAATTAAAACTTTCAGTTTAAAAATCAATTTGTCTACATTAAAGATGATTCAAAGTTAGCTGATGAAAATTTTTTAAAACATAAGCCCGACAAAAATATTTTGTTTCTCCAAAAGTATAGTACTTAAGGTTTTATTTTGAATTCTGGTCAATAGCAGGATTATTCAGGATTGTGTAACAAAAATTAGAATAATAAAATATATAAATTTGTAGCCAGAGCTTCTCATTATTTAGAGCAGGGTAGCGATTTTCACCATTTACAAAAAAAATGCCTATAACTCGAAAACTATGAGATTTTTATTGAAAATAAGCTGACATGTTCTGATGTGGCCATCCACTTGACTTTACCATACAACCTGGTCCCTCACTTATATTTAATATTTAATAAAATTATTGATAATCATGTAGAAGAGGGTGGTAAGTATTTGCGTTTTTAGATTACTCTGGGCCCACTGATTATGTATACAAAATGTGGTTGAGTTTGGTACAAGGGCCTAGATTTTCATTTTTTGACCCTACACCCCCCCCCCATTTTGGGCGGATAATTTTTGCATTTTTAGACTTCTGGGGTCCCACTGATTATGTATACAAAATTTGGTTGAGTTTGCTCAAATGGCCTAGATTTTTAATTTTTAACCCCCTCCACCCCCCTTAATTTTGGGTCGATATGCACCAAAATCTAATCAGCTCTTAATCTCAATGGACCAAAACTACGTGTGAAATTTGGTTTCGATATTCAAACTAGTTTTTGAGCTAGCTCGCTCACAAAAATTTGGTAACACACAGACAACCAGACAAACAGACATTTTGACAAAACAATTATTATCTCGAAAAATATAATTTTTTCGATGTACACTTATTAGAGCTTTTTTGTAGAGCGAAATGTCATGGTTTCGCTAAATTTTTTTTAATCAAAATAGTTTCAGCCGTTTTCGAGATATTTCGAAAAAAAGAAGGAAAAAAAAACAACTTTTTTCACGCACGATTACAATACTTGACCATACCCTGTATGATAAAGTAAAAATTGATTATGTACAGGACCGTCGTAAATTGCCATATCTCATGTTGACGGTTTATCGTTATAATACGGGACACCCTGTATATAAGAATTGATCATTTAACAATATAAGATTAATATAAATAAATCGTGAATTATTAAATTTAATAATTAATTAAAACAACATTGTATTAGAAAAATATTTCAATTAATAATAATGTCAAATTTTGTAACTACATAGTAAAATGAATGTAAAATAATCAAAATGACTTTTCTAGATGCCAATTGTGCAATGAGGTGTGTGTGTGTGTGTGTGTGATCTAACTAACGCATTTGATCTTGAAACCATTACAACATGAACATTGTTATATCAATTTCTAAAGGTTAGGTCCCAAAATATCCCCTTTTCCTTTTAATATCTCTGCACCCTCTCTCGTATCCTTCACAAACAGTTAAATTGGTTTAAAATATTTGGCGAATTCAAGAATCGAGCTTCAAGAACAATTATTTTTAAAATCAGTTCTTAAAATAAAAATAAAGATTTTAGTGGTTTTTCATGTTCTTCTTAAGAAAATTGAAAAGAATTAAGTAAAAAGAATAACCTTTAATTAGGTTTTAATTAATTCAAAAGCCCAACATACAAAAATAAATAAATAAGAACAACAATGGGCGAATAAATAAACAGAGACAGCGCATATTGGATTAACTACATTAGTAATTCATTTTAATTATTGTATTATTAAGAAAATGAAATTTTTTGATTCATCACGTCTTCTACAATATTCTAAAGTTAGTATAAATAATGTCTAAAGTATTTGTTGTATGTTATATTATTACTTTACCATACAGGGCATGGTCAAGTATTACAATCGTGCATGAAAAAAGTGTTTTTTTTTTACTTCTTTTTCGAAATATCTCAAAAACGGTTGAAACTATTTTGATTAAAAAAATTGAGCAAAACCATGGCATTTCGGTCTACAAAAAAGCCCTAATAAGTGAACATTGAAAAAATTATATTTTTCGAGATAATAATTGTTTTGTCAAAATATCTGTTAGTCTGTGCGTTACCAAATTTTTGTGGACAAGCTAGCTCAAAAACTAGTGTGAATATCGAAACCAAATTTCACACGTAGTTTTGGTGCATTGAGATTAAGAGCTTATTAGATTTTGGTGCATATCGACCCAAAATAAAGGGGGGGGGGGGGTTAAAATTAAAAATCTAAGCCATTTGAGCAAACTCAACCATATTTTGTATACATAATCTGTGGGACCACAGATGTCTAAAAATGCAAATACTAACCCCCTCCCCTACGTGATTATAAATAATTTTATTAAATATAAGTGAGGGGCCAGGTTGAATGGAAAAGTCAAGTGGATGGCCACATCAGAACACGTCAGTTTATTTTCGATTACGATTACTTACGATGTAAGTAGATATTGTAAAATGTATTGTTGTAGAGAGAATGAATAAATATGTAGAAGTAAACAATGAAAGAATAATAGGTTTAAGTCAATAATAATAATAATAATAATAATTAAGAATCGAAATTTATTTGTTAATTATGAAATGAGATATAAAAAAGTATAAAAATAAGTTTATTCGATATTTAATATTATAGTACCTGGAGGCACCGAGCGATGCTCGGTAACTTCTTTCTTCAGTTAAAATCTTTATTTTAATATTATTTTTAATTTAAAATTCTGATAAAAGGGTCGATTTTTATTTGAGAGCCGTTTTCAAATTAAAAAAATACAAATATATCTATATAGTATTCGACCACTGTACCCCCCACCTCCACCCTGCTCGACGCCACCCCCGAAACCTCGCCCTACCCCCGGATCCCCCACCTTCTTCACCCTCCACATCCACCCCCGCTCCGCATCAAGATCGCTTTCTCATCCTCAAAACTTGTTAATAGTTTGTTTCATCAAAATCGTTAGAGCCGTTCTTAAAATTAAAAAAAAAA
The DNA here is from genome assembly GCA_024734495.1 of Forficula auricularia. Lineage (NCBI taxonomy): Eukaryota > Metazoa > Arthropoda > Insecta > Dermaptera > Forficulidae > Forficula > Forficula auricularia. The sequence continues at coordinate 718,424 of JALMQS010000146.1, forward strand.
AAATACAAATACTTATATATATACCTGGAAGACCGAGGTTTGTTCGGGTTTAGTTAATGCTTGACAACAACACACCACAATCACAATAGTTTTTCAAGGCCTTTGAGAACAATTAGCCAAACCCATTGTCTGTCTGGGTACAATAGTAAAAGGAAAACCTTTTTTTTAAACTCCAAGATTTAGATCTGTCTACCTGAGAATAATTAATTTGTTACGAATAAAACCATCAAAAACAATTTTGTCGAAGATGAGAGCGTGACAGATCGAATTGTCCTCCCAAAAACCCCCTAAGCCGTGAATTTCATCAAAATCGGTAGAGCCGTTTTCAAAATAGAACTAAGATACAAATATATATATAAACAGATATACAATTTTTGCTCGTTTAATAAGAGTAGATTAAAAGAAATAATTGAAAATATTTTTGTTTTGGAGAGAGTTTTAACAGAGTTGTTGAATTGTAAAGTGTCCTCTGCTTGATGCAAATCAACATTCCTATACAGATACCTATATAAATCAAATATAAATAATTTTATTTGTTTGGGACTATAGTTTCGAAGGTTTGACCTTCATCATCAGTCTTTTTAATTAAAATTAAATTTCTTGAGATTATAGTTATAGAATTAAATTTCTAATTAAAAAGATTGATGACGAAGATCAAACCTTTGAAACTATAGTCTCAAACAAATAAATTTATTTATAGTTGATGTACCATAAATATGTGTGTATGTTTATTTACACCAAGCAGAGGACAACCTCATTCATTTCTCTTTATAGGTAAAATCATTTTCTCTTATCGAAAAAGGATATGACTTCGTCTTTTTTATTATTAATGATTGTAGCATTTTTAAATAAATATATAGGTAATTAATAAAGTAAAGGGTGTGTAGTTTCACAGTGAATGAAATAAAACTCAAAGAGGCCCATACAAACTCAATATATGTCGGATTATTATTAGTCCATCATCAGGAATGTAACCTGTAAACTCCTGATGATGGACTAATAATATTGAGTTTGTATAAACCTCTTTGAGTTTTATTTCATTCACTGTGAAACTACACACCCTTTACTTTATTAGTTAATATCATGTTTCACCTAAAACATAAACCATTTTCCTTAAGTAAAAAAATATATATATATACTATATAGGTGCTTCTTATAATCGGCTTGCGCGACGACGCCGACGTGTTTTTTTTTTTTTTTTTTAATTTTGAAGCCCATAAATAGTTCATGACAAATAAAATTTATTTAAATGATTATTTTTAAAACCCACTAATAGTTCATGACAAATAAAATTCATTAAAATTAGGAAATCTAAATTATTATCTTAAAATACACTAGGGTAGTCCACGCCCCTGGATTCGCAGCTGGGACATATATGTACTATATTTCCTACAATAGATGATTTATGCTGAACGATAGATTTGATCATGTTTCTGAAAGATTCCCATACCTACTTGTCATTTTGAAAAAAGAATAATATGTATCTACTAGTATAACTAAAACTGCTTATGTTATAAATTCAGACACGTATCCAAATGCTAACTGCTTGAAAAATAAAACTATTTTGGTAATTCCAATTTATAAATAAACTACAACGGATCGTTCCTAAATTACTTATATCCAAAGTCATTTGAAATATTAATAGGTTTATTCTTTTATTATTAATCCGATTTCACTAGCTATTTGAAGTCCATGTTGACTTCAAATCAAAAATAACAATCGATTCTTATCTAATAATGAAGGTTTTATTAAATAAAATTAATTAATTGTTTAATAATAATTAATTTGTTTTGTTTAAAATAATTTATTGATTATTTAATTGCATTGTTGAAAAAGAAAATAAAGTTAAATTTATTTTTAACCGACTTCAAAAAAGGAGGAGGTTCTCAATTCGACTGATTTTTTTGTATGTTTATTTTACCTGATTTCTTCGCCAATTGTGAACCGATTTTGATGATTTCTTTTGCATTGTGTCCAGTATAGTTTCCGATTGGTAAAAAACTAAATTTAATTAGTATTGGACCAATTTTGTTTTTTGTTATATATGTTCACCCATAACTTCTTTGTTTATGAACCTGTTATTTCTTTGTTTATGTTTATTTATTTTCTTTATTAACCGACTTTAAAAAAGGAGGAGGTTCTCTATTCGACTGATTTTTTTTTGTGTCTATGTTACCTCATATCTCCGCCAATTGTGAACCGATTTAAAGATTTTTTTGCAGTGGGTTCAGTCTAGCTTCCGATTGGTCCCGTTTTTTTCATTAGTATTAGATCTTTTATGTTAGGTTTGTTTAGGCATAGCTTCTTTGTTTATGAACCAATTTCGATGATTCTTTTTCTATTCGAAAGAGAGTACCTTAGGGATGGTACCATATTAATTTGGTCAAGTTCTGATGATATGATCAACGACAAAATATCGTAAATCTCCAATTCTTATGATCAAATAATCGAAATTATGATAAATAAAATCTTTTATAAAAAATCTTATAACATTCATTTAAAACCCGCAAACGTTCCTAGAGAATTTCTATATTTATGAATTTAATTTTATTATCATTTTCTGATTCATTCGCCCGACGCTTTCTCTTACGAGATGCAAGGTATTATCCTAAGTCACTATTAAAAACATCACTAAAAAGAGAAAAATAAAAATAATTTTCATAAAAAAATAAAACCAGCCTCAAAAAAATTAAATGCAACAAATAAAATAATAAGAACTTAAAAATAAAATAAAATTCATTAAAAGGTATAAAATAATTATCTTATTTAGTTACAACTAAACGACGAAATATTAACATGAAATCACTTTTTGAAGTCGGTGCCAAACATATACCTTTTATGAATCGCACTCGACGGATCTTACTTAGTACGTTTGGCGGGTACGCTCGCTTATAGGTATAGTTTGTTTGGTACCGACTTCAAAAAGTGATTTCATGTTAATATTTCATCGTTTAGTTGTAACTAAATAAGATAATTATTATTTTATACCTTTTAGTGGATTTTATTTTATTTTTAAGTTATTTTATTATTTTATTTGTTGCATTTAATTTTTTTGAAGTCGGTTTTATTTTTTTTTTTATAATAATTATGAATTATAGCTCTCTCTCCATTATTAAAAAAAACCTTTTGTTACATTCCATGAGAAATAAAATTTAGTAAAATTAGGAAATTTCGATTATCCGAAGGCGGACTTTGCAGCTAGTAATAAATATTTTTCATAATTATAATCTACTTTATTTTTTTTCTCAAAAGATTTTGAGAAATGTATCATTATTAATTTTACCTTAATATTTCAAAAGCTAATTCATTAACTATAAGATAACATTTTTTACCTTATTTTTTTTCTTCGATATCCTACTTTATCTTTAAATTCAATCTCAGATAAAATGTGAATTCTCCAATACTTATACTTAATATGATTTATCGATTTCAACTTGAAAATAAATTTTTAATTTCTTAACCTACTATTTTAATCTTTGGGACTTGAGAAATAAGCTTTTAAGGTCAACCGAAATGAGTATTGACTATATTTCAAAACAAATTGGGACTTTTTAAAAATGATTCACTCGAAAAACAATCGTGGGGAGTCGGTTTAGCCGAGCAGGCTAACGCGCTGGCCCCGCTTCGGCATCGATAGATTATGACGATGTTGGAGCGGAAGGCCGGGGTTCGATCCTGGCTAGCATATAAAATTTCTACCGGGTAAAAATCCTACCTCTCACTAATCCTACTAACACTTTACTGATGTGCTGTCTAAATGGGCTTTGTTCCCGGTGACAATAAATAAATAAAAATAAAAAATTAAAAAAAAATCGTACATATTAATTGAAAAGTTTTTATTTTGCCGAGAGTAGCAGGCTTGTTGAATCATAGAGAGCTCTCAGACTTCTAAAATAAATGACATACTGATATATGAAATAACCACAAAATTGTTGTATATTGTAATTTATCTCTATTATGTTTTATTTTAATCTTTATCTTTATATGTGATTTATGCTTATTTGTACATTGATATTTATAATTAATTTTGTGTTTATGACTTAAATTAGTAATTTTATTTTCTAATTTAATTCTAAAAATTGTTAAATTTATACTTGTAATTAAGGGTTTTTTATTTATATTAATATTCATATTTACCTAGATCTCTTATATTTATTTTTATATATTTTTATAATTAAAAAAGAAAAATCTTTGTAAAACAATTTTTTAAATTTTAATTTTATTGATGTTTTTCTTGTGTTATGTTGGTATGTAAGATTTGAATGTTATATTTGTACATATGATTTAGATGTTAAAAATTGTGAACGCTCGTTCAATTATTATTAGTTTTAACTTGTAAACTCCTCATGATGGAGTAATAATCCAAAATATATTGAGTTTGTATAAACCTCTTTGAGTTTTATTTCATTCACTGTGAAACTACACACCCTTTACTTTATTAAGAAACAAAGAGGTTGCCATCTGCTTGATGCAAATAAAAATACACACATATACCGGGGGAGGGGGAGTTTTTTATCTTGAGACAGTCTTAATAACTCAAAAACAGAGCATTATATGGAAAAAAGTTTAAAATAAAAGTTCATTTATATCAAGGGGGAAACTAAACTACGCTATTGTTTGTAGACCTAGGACAAGCTTTCATGAGTATTTTAAGGTTAAGTTCTGTTTTTTGATTGAAAACCTATATTTTTATTTACATTTCCCAAATTTAGAAAAAAAAAACTGAACAACTTTCATAAGAACTATTTTTTTATACAACTTCAAATAAAAAAAATATTAAATCAATTAGATCTCAAAAAAAAAAAAATTATAATAAATATTCTTAACAATTATTTAACTTAATTGTCAAATAATAATGATCAAATATTTAATTATTAAATAAATAATTTAATAATAATTAATAATTTTTCGACAATGTTCTGTGAAATTCCAGAGTGTGTCGCAACTGTTATGGATGAGACATTTGTCTTCAATAAAAAATGCTCCATTTTTATTATGATAATACACAATATAACTACCTATCTACTGGATTGACACGAGAAATAAACTTTTTTAAACTCAAGAATTTTAAATAGATCTATTAAGTAGAAAATAATCCCTTAAATCTGTGTTTAATAAAGTTTTAAAATCATTATTTAAATAACTTATTTTCATTGTTGTGACTTTTCAATTTTAATAATTAAATATTTGATATTTTTTGAGATCTAATTAATTTAATATTTTTTATTATTCGATGTCATATAAAAAAAATCGTTCTTATGAAAGTTTTTTTTTTTATAAATTTAGAAAATATACAGAAATTTATAGGTTTCTATTCAAAAAAAGCTGACGTGTTCTGATGTGGCCATCCACTTGACTTTACCATACAACCTGGCCCCTCATTTACATTAATATTTAATAAAATTATTTATAATCATGTAGGGGAGGGGGGTTAGTTTTTGCATTTTGAGACTCCTAGGGGCACACTGATTATGTATACAAAATTTGGTTGAGTTTGGTAAATGGCCAAAAATTTTATTTTTTGACCCCCCCCACCCCCATTTCGGGCGTTTAGATTTTGCATTTTTAGACTTCGGGGGGTCCACTGATTATGTATACAAAATTTGGTTGAGTTTGTTCAAACGACCTAGTTTTTTAATTTTTAACCCCCTCCACCCCCTTAATTTTGGGCCGATATGCACCAAAATCTAATCAGCTCTTAATCTCAATGGACCAAAGCTACGTGTGAAATTTGCTTTCGATATTCACACTAGTTTTTGAGCTAGCTCGTCCACAAAAATTTGGTAACACACAGACTAACTAACAAACAACAAAACAACCAGACATTTTGACAAAACAATTATTATCTCGAAAAATATAATTTTTTCGATGTTCACTTATTAGAGCTTTTTTGTAGAGCGAAATGCCATGGTTTCGCTCAATTTTTTTAATCAAAATAGTTTCAGCCGTTTTTGAGATATTTCGAAAAAAAGAAGCAAAAAACCAGGTTTTTCATGCGATTACAATACTTGACCATACCCTGTATGGTAAAGTAAAAAAATACACAAAATGTTGAAAAATTTCAAATACTTCGACCCCGATGCCCAAAGATCGAATGTACAATTTTTTGAAATTTTTTACATATTTTTCTTGAGTCTTTATTTTATTTAATAAGTTGAAAAATTGAGGAAAAACCACTCATACTTTTTTATTTTTTTATATAAAAAAACAAAACAAAATTAATGATGATGAAGATGAAGTGCATTAAATGAGAAATGAAGTGTCATATCCGCTATAGTTCATTAATTAGGGTCTTGTCCTCTGGTTTTATTTTCAAATTGCTTTTAACATTATTTTCTAGTAAAACTTAGGGAACGCGGTGTAGGTTTATAGTGAAACATTTTTTAAATTTATTTTCTAGGTTTTCAATTAGAGAGGTTATACATACCATATTTAATCCAATCCGTATAATGTGGTTGTTAAGGGGCCGTCCATAAATTAATAAGGGAGAAGGGGGCATTTCAGATTCATGACAAAACTAGCTGGAAGGCCCGCCTTCGGCGGCCCTCTTGCTAGCCAGGAGGCACGTCCCCTGGACCCCCAACCCACGAACCCAACCCTCATACCCTACTCCCACCCACTACATCCCCCGAAGCCAACCCAGCACCTCCGACCCCCGCACCATGAACCCGTGCCCAAACAATGCCCCACCCCATTACCCCGCACCACTCCACTACGCCTCTGGACCCTCATCTAAACCCCCCACTCCATCCTCCATCACCCCACCCCCACCATCCTCAGGACCCCACCCCCGCACCCTCCACCACCACCCCGCTAAGCCTCTGGATCCTCATCTGAACCCTCACTCCCTCACTGCACCCCCCCCCCCCCCCGCCGCACCATCACTTTTTTGGACAGCATCCTCTGATTGAAAATTCACCAACCGCCACTGATATATACATATTTTATTATTATTATTATTTATTTGGCACAGTTTACATATATTAGTTAATAGAGTAAAGGGTGTGTAGTTTCACAGTGAATGAAATAACTCAAAGAGGTTTATACAAACTCAATATATTTCGGATTATTAGTCCATCATCAGGAGTTTACAAGTTAATGACATTAACTTGTAAACTCCTGATGATGGACTAATAATCCGAAATATATTGAGTTTGTATAAACCTCTTTGAGTTTTATTTCATTCACTGTGAAACTACACACCCTTTACTCTATTAACTAACATCATGTTTCACCTAAAACCTACACCACTTTCCATAAGTAAAAAAAAGTTTACATATATATTAATTCATATTGAACCTTAACAATATTTATCAATTAAAATTTGAATCAAAATTCAATTCATGAACACAACTATATGTATTATATTAAAATGAAATAAAATAAAATTTAACCCTCTGTAAGATTAATCTTGAGTCGAGGGATTTATTATTGTTAATAGTTTCGCCATTGTTTGGCTCATCAGACCTATTTACATTTTTTTTGTTTATAAAATTTTTTTGATTGAACTACACATTTCACTGGGAAATCACAGATAACATATCACAGTTCCAAAGAATACATTCGACGAAAGATAGTCCAAGAGTTAAATAGTGGTTAAATATTTAAAAATAGTATCTCCATGTCAAATCACATCCCAAGGGACGATCTACCATCGTCCCTTGGGGATGTGATTTGTGATTTGCTAGCCAGGGGCTTCACCCCTAGACCCCCACGTGGCTGCTTTATTGATGTTTTATTAGTTACAGAGAATAAATATAATTAAATTAAAAAAATAATAATAGAAAAATTATTTTTGTAATGTTTTAAAAAATAAATGTTACTTCATTTATATTTTATAAAATAAAAAAAAATGTGTCTTTTTTTTAATAAACCATTAATTAATCTCCAAACAATGTGGCTCGCTTTGAAACAGTTTTATAAATTTGCGGCTCCCAATATTAAGGTTAGTGGCCACCCCTGGTATATAATATAGAGTAGAGAGATGTTTTATTTGAAAAATTTCACAATCTAACAACTGTCATTGAATATTAGTTGCTTTTTCTCCCACATGTTCCTTGCTGCGCCACGGGTACTGTTTGACAATGGCTTTTATATATATACGAGCAGTACCCGGCGTGCCTACGGCACGCCCAGCACCGCTCGGCCCTGGCGGGCAGCGTCTCGAGATGTGATTATTAGCTGTCCGTAATTATATGTTTTGAAAAAAATATTTTTTGAATAATGAATATTGATCAAAGAAAGATGAAAAAATATCAGTAAATCCTTTATAAATACTTTATTAGAGCATGCAACCATTTCTCTCGAAGAAGAAATTAATTTATATACTAAAATTTAAATAATTTATATATTTGTCCACTAATATTTTTCGACTTTTTTAATAATACATTTCAATATTTAAATTTATCTAAAAAGTGTTCTAAATTAAATATAGATAATAATTTTAAAATTAATTTTTCTACTAAAATTTCAAATGAGCCGCGCAGTAATAAATTAAGAATTAATCTCATTATCCCATTAAATCATATCTCATTAAAACTTATATTATAAATTAAAATATATATACATAATATATATATATATATATATATATATTTAAAAATTAATTTGTCTACTAAAATTTCAAGAATTTATATTTTTCTTAAATTCAAAAAAAAAAAATTAATTTTCGCGGTATGAATTATTTCCAAAAAATTAAATATATATTAATATATAATATGTTTTAAAATTAATAAATTTGTCTACTAAAATTTCAAATGAGACACGCCGTAAATCCAATATTCTAAGCTATATTAGAGGAATATATTAATATATAGAGATATTATAGATATAATATATAGAGAATAGAGATGTTTTATTTGAAAAATTTGACAATCTACCAACTGTCATTGAATATTAGTTGCTTTTTCTCCCACATGTTCACCTGACAGCGCCACGGGTACTGTCTGACAAGGGCTTTTATATATAAGATATATAGATTTTGCACATACAGTCACAAATTTTATAAATTAGGTAGTTCTGTGACTTAGTTTTATAAAAAAATTTAATTAATTTCAAAACACTTTGAGAATCTGATAGAATTAAAAAAAATTTAGGTTGATCTAATGACTCTATTTAAACCAAGGCCCTTAGAGGATAGCTATCGCTTCTGCACTAAATATAAAACAATCCTTAGAGATTTAAAATTTTTCATAATAGTTAGTGTTTACATGGTAGAAAACACCTCCTACATTTTCATCCATTTTCGAGCCGTCAGTAAAGATTAGCTCGTAATCAAAGAATTCGTCTCTGAGAAGCGAATTAAATTTTATATTTATATAGGGTTCTTCTTTTGTCCATGTGGGAATATAGATAGGGTGCTAAAATATATAATACTAGCTTCAAGGCCCGTCTTCGGCGGGCCTTTTGCTAGCCAGGGGGCTTCACCCCCTAGACCCCCACGTGGCTGCTTTATTGATGTTTTATTAGTTACAGAGAATAAATATAATTGTTTTATTATAAGTCTTAAATAGATATAATTTAAAATTCTATAAACTGCAATTTAAATGTACTTTAAATAAAATAGATAAACCTTTTTCAAATCTATCTTCAATTAGTTTTTTCGCAAAAAACGAAAATTTCTCGATGATTACCATTTTTAATTTTTTTTTCTCATAAAAAAACTTTGACAAAATAATTATCATATTGTATTTATTATTTGGAAAAAATAAATATTTAGAATTTGAGAAAATAAAATAAAATAAAATAATCTATACAATAAAAATATTACTAAATAAATACTTTTGTAAAAATGCAGTATTAAATTATTCTTCAACGATAATGTGGTTAGAACTATTGAGAATGAATGACACTCAAAAATCTTACAAACAGGGCCGCAAACACTTGTTTTTTTTTTTGCTAGTTTAGTTCTTTTATTGTTTGGCAAGCTATGTTGGCTAACCTGAATTTTCCAATTTTCCGGGCAACTTTTCCATTTTTTTTTTTTTTACGTATTAACCTGAATTGCACTATTACGAACATTTAAAAAAAAATTAGCCAAATCGGTCCAGGCATTTAAGAGATCTGCGCTTACGAAGAAACAGAAATTCATTTTTATTATATAGATATGATAAATACAAGGGCGGATCCAGGAATTTTTTATGAGGGGGGGGAGAATGTATATAAGGTGTCCGATGTATATAAGATCTACTTTTTATCGATCGAATTGTCCAAGTGGGGGGGGGGGGTCAGAGACGCCCACACACACACATAGAACTTTATTTTCAATTTTAAAAATTAAAAAAAAAATGTTTTTTTTTTTAATTTTTTTACAAATTTCATATCATATTTTAAGTTCATTAAAATAAAATAAAAATATATCTGTCGATTTGGCCGCCGTTTTTTGGCCTCTGCGTGCGACGCACGTGTTGCACTCCCGCCAGGCACGGGCCTGTATGGCGATCGCCCCCCCCCCCCTCCGTGGATCCGCCCTTGGATAAATATTAGGTAAAAAAAGAACAGTACCTACATTGTCAAACAAGCTTTTACTTTGTATTATTTTTAGCAGGCAGAAGCGCATGCAACAATTAGAGAAAGTATTGTTGTAAAATTATAAACTTACCGATGAGCGTCGACGCGGCGAAAAGAGAGATAATTTCCGTCTTTCTTCCGTCATGGTTCACGATGAATGGTAGTAGGTAGTAGATAGTAGACCTTAGGGTAGGTGCTTTTTTCTAGGTGCTCTGCCGATGCGATGGTCTTGTCGGGTGGCACCTAAGACCATGTGCTTGCTCTCTGACCAGGTTGCTGACGCAGCCACCGCACAAGCCCGAGTGGACCTCGTCTTCGGGGCGACACCAACACTACCACTACCACTACCACTACCACTACCTCACTCGATGCCGACAGACCCACCGACTCTAGTAAAAATAGAACAATCATTATTCTAGGGTGGACCTCTTACAACAGTTCTTTAGGTAATAATCAAGGGGGTGCTCTTCCCAACCATACATGTTCACTTTATTATTAATGGGATATTGTTATATGTTTTTGAAATTACATAACTCAATTATTAAAAAAAAAAATGATTTTGACTGAAAATTGTATTTATATGAGAGATTTCAAGTTCATGCCGATAGTAATAGATTTATATTTTCTTAGAAAATCATTAGAGAGTGTCATCTATTAGATCCGATAGAATGGATTATTTTTAATTATGTGAGAAGGGTTGTTTTTCACCCCCTCGGGATTTAAACTATATAGCTATGGGTTTAAATTTAGAATCAATAGAACGCGAAATTTTACAAATTAAGTTGAGTAAAATATTTAACGTGTTTATATAAATGTCACGAGGGGTTCGCACCTCACAGGCTAGCCAAACGGCACGGATTGCTGTTACTGGCACTCGGGTTCGATTCCCCAGGGGGTGAAAAATAACCCTTCTCACATATTAGTAATTAAAAATAATCCATTCCATCGGATCTAATAGATGACACTCTCTTATGATTGTATTTATTATATTTTAAAACATTTTCCTAAGAAGAAATTAGTCCTTGTGCTTCTGAGTATCAACTATAATTAAATACAATTATTAATTATTATTATTGTTGTAGAATGGTGAGGTATTTCAGAAAAATATATATATATATATAATATAAAATATATTATATTTTTTCCGAAATACCTCACCATTCTACAACAATAATAATACATACAAACGGAAACTTTGGCTACAAGATCACTGTGGACCTTTCCACGAGTCTCCATTAACTTATTACAATTATTAATATATATTTGCATATAAATAATATTATTTTAATTATTATTGTGAAAACAAAGATTTAAGTATCTTTTTGGGTGTCCTTTTTTTGAAAAAAGATGGAAATTATTTCAAAAATCAACCCAGTATATAATATTATTAAATGAATTTAACTTTAAAGGACATCATAGATATTAGAGAAATATTTTTACATTGCATATCAGAGAGGTTCTTAAGGGTTTGGCTACTGGCCCGGCAAGCTTAGTTAGCGCTTGGGTTCGATTCCTAAGGGGACGAACCTCTCTGATATGCAATGTAAAAATATTTCTCTAATATCTATGATGTCCTTTAAAGTTAAATTCATTTAATTAATTATTATTGTTCATTTAATCAACCACTTGTTTTATTTTTTGATTCAACCACATGATTTATTTTTATTCAACCACTTGGTTAATAATTAGTTTTTTGATTATAAACACTTCATTGTTGTATCTTTTCAAATTAATAATTATTTATTTAATAATTTTATTATCTACTCTTATTAAACGAGAAAAAATTGTTTGTATATATATTTATATTTGTATCTTGGTTCTATTTTGAAAACGACTCTACGGATTTTGAAGTTTTGAGGATGAGAAAGCGATCTGGCTAGGTCTGGACCTCGACAAATTTCATCTTAATTGATCTTTTCTTAATTAAAGTAATTATTGAAAGATGAAAATCTCAATAAAAAAGTTTGTTTACATTTTTTTCAATTATGTTTTATTTTTAATTGGATTTTTAATTTTAAAACCCACTAATGTGTTATAGCAAATATTAATATATTATATTTAAATTAGGAATTTTTTTGTTTCTCTTAAATTAACAGGTGTCTAGGGGGGTCGGGTAGGCTAGGCGGTAGCATGTCAGCCAGCTAACCAAGAGGGCCCGAGTTCGAATCCGACTCGAGGCATCCGGCTAAAATCTGACCCCCGAGGTAGAGACAAATTTAATAAAATAATTAGTATCGTAAATGGCTTATGGCTAGAAAGGCCGAAAAGCCAAAAAAAAAAAAAAAAAAAAAAAAACAGGTGTCTAAATCATAACAAAACAGGTGTGTTTACAAATAAGGTGGTTGAAGTGACTTTTTTTATTTTATATAACTTGGAAACAAATCTTATTTAATTTTATGTTTTTATTTCAGATCCTATACGATTATATTTTTTATTATTATTTTCCTATTTATTTTTTTATAATGTTTATCAATATGAACGAATGTGGGCAAATTGGTGTACGAGTATAAACAAATATACACACATAATATGTGGACCATTAGAAAGCGAGAAATGCAAAAAGTGGGTGCGGGGTGGGGTGGATGTGGTAGGAGGAGGAGGTGGGCTGCAGTTGTGGGGGATCCGGGGGCGGGGCAGTGGTGGGGGCGAGGTGTGTGGTTTCGGGAAAGGGGGGTTCAGGGGTTACCGTGCATCGCTCGGTGGCTCAAGGTACTTTGATAATTAAGTTGATTAATTGTTAAGAATAATTATTAAGATTTTTTTGAGATCTAATTGATTTAATATTTTATTTATTTGATGTCGTATAAAAAATAATTCTAATGAAGGTTGTTCATTTTTTTATTTTTTTATTTTTTTGAGATTAAGGGTAGGTAGAGAAAAATTAAGGATTCCATTTAAAAAACAGAACGTTGAAATACCCTTGAAAGCTTGTTCTAGGTGAATAAATAATAGCGTGGTTTTGTTTCCCCCTAAATAATATTAGATTTATATTTAAATAGATAAAGTGCCCGAAGGGTCGAGTTTCCCTCACTTATTTGTTTTTATTTTAATTATTATTATTTATTTAATCCACCACTTGTCTTATTTTTTGATTCAACCACATGATTGATTTTTATTCAACCACTTGGTTAATAAATTAATTAGTTATTTAATTACAAACACTTATTTTCTTTGTTGTACCTTTTCAATTTAATAATTATTTTAGACAAATAACTTTTTTAAACGTTATTTTTAATTTTTTCTTAAAGCAATTTGAGTCGCGAAAGTTGAATAATGTAATCAATAATTTCTTATGTTAATTCTACATTTAGAAAATTATTTAATTATTTTTTGAAAAGGAAAAAAATGAATTGAGCACCTGACAGGATTCGAACCCGTGTCTCTCTCCTATAGCCGAAGAGGGCCTTTACCAACTAGGACACGGGTGATCCTGCCAGGTAAGCTCTTTAGATCGAATATCGGCGGTTCAAATTGCTTTAAGAAAAAAAAATTAAAACTAACGTTTAAAAAAGTCAATTTGTCTAAAACAAAAGTAACTATAGGTTAAATAGAAAAAAGCGCGAAAGGGAAAAATGATAATCGATCTAAAGATCTTACCTGGCAGGATCACCCGTGTCCTAGTTGGTAAATGCGCTCTTCGGCTATAGGAGAGAGACACAGGTTCGAATCCTGTCGGGTGCTCAATTCATTTTTCCTTTTCAAAAAATAATTAAATAATTTTCTAAATGTAGAATTAACATAAGAAATTATTGATTACATTATTCAACTTTCGCGACTCAAATTGCTTTAATAATTATTTATTTAATAATTAAATATTATTGGATAATTAAGTTGAATAATTGTTAAAAATAATTATTAGGATATTTTTGAGATCTAATTGATTTGATCTATCTACCGTGTTATAGGAGGGTTAACTGTATATCTGTCTGTCTGACTGTCTATCTGTCAGAGCATTGTAGCAATGAAATGTGTAAAATCTTGAAATTTAGAAGTAATATTGGTACGTAGGTACTCGTTAACTCACAAAACAAAAATCGTATTCAAATTTTAATCGAAAGATTATTTATTATTCTGGGTAGATAAATGCAGGATAAGATTATAGCGGATTAAATTTGTAAATATTATTGTGCAACCCGGCCCTTTTATTTAACAGTTAAAGTATCTACCAAAATAATATACATAGTTGCAATTCATTATTGTATTTTTTAGATTCTGATTTCTTGATAAATTTATATAAATAGTACCTACTTTCAAATTTATTTTATACTAGCTTTAAGGCCCGCCTTCGGCCCCCTGGACCCCCACCTGGCTGTTTTATTGATGTTTTATACACGTGTAAAGAACACTTTCATATATCAACTCTTGTGAATCAATTGTAATAGATTAATAAAGTAAAGGGTGTGTAGTTTCACAGTGAAAAAATTAAAGTATATCTCTTTATGAATGAATTTAAAAAATTTATTTTTTCAGCAGAAGGCAATATTTTATTGTCCCCTTCTGCTACTTAATTATTAGGCAAAAAGAACCTTTCAGCTTAAATTAAAATAAAATTTTTGTCTTGTAAAAATTCAATAAATAAGGTAAAAATCGTCATTTGGGGAGAATTATCTAATTAAAAAATTAAAAATAATACACATTTAAAGTTTATTATTAGATTATAGAAAATGTAGGTTTAATTAGGGTCAAAATAGGTTTTGAATAATTTCAATAGGCTGAAATTTCCTAGATTTCAAAACAATATAACAATGTCTTTTCAAATGATTTTGTTTTCTTTAAAGAACTCTACGGGCTAATTGAATTTTGCTTTTAATCTTTAAAATATATTTTTAAAGAAATTCCAAAAGCTAATTAATTCCTTTCAGTTAGTTTAGTTAGTATAGTTTCAATATCCTTTATAATTAACTTTGAGATAAATAAATAATATTGAAATGAATGAATGAGCTAGAATACAAAAGCCAAAAGGCTTAGTTCTTTTGAAATGGCTGAGGGTCTTAAATACAATAGAAAAAAGATGAGGTGAGATTCCCCAGGGTATTTTTAAGAAAAATGATTTTTAAATAACATATTTTTTCATCTATATATATATAATCAAAAGCTTGGCTGAAACTTTTTTATGTTTTTCTACCCTATTAAAGACGGTTTTCAGAATTTTTTCAAATTTTTTCACCCAACCCAAAAGAAGTTAGGAATTTTTGAAAAAATAGCTTTTTTTAAATAACCATAACTTTTTCAGAAATTTAGTTATCATGACGATTTTTTTTTTAATTTTTGGTTTTAAATTTACTTTAAAAAATAGATGGTTTTTTTAAATCTTTGTTGCAGTATTAAATTCTTCTTCAATGATAATGTGGTTAGAACTATTGAGAATGAATGACACTCAAAAATCTTACAAACAGGGCCGCAAACACTTGTTGTTTTTTTTGCTAGTTTAGTTCTTTTATTGTCTGGCAAGCTATGTTGGCTAACCTGATTTTTTGTTAATTTTTCCTGAATTTTCCAATTTTCCGGGCAACTTTTCCATTTTTTTTTACGTATTAACCTGAATTGGACTATTACGAACATTTAAAAAAAAAAAAATAGCCAAATCGGTCCAGGCATTTGAGAGATCTGCGCTTACAAAGAAACAGAAATTCATTTTTATTATATAGATAGATGAGAGGATGAAATAAAAAAAAATTGCATTTCAGTAATTCCTCTCTCTATAGGGATTGCAAATTGAAGGGTCCAGTTCAAGTGGAGCTAATGAGCTGTCTGTTTTCTCTCTATTTATGAATTTATTTATTTATTTTTATTTATATAGGTCTGGTTCTTACAAGTTAAGGAACATGTGTTATGTGTATTGATAGTATATACTAGAATATCAAAAAAACTAGATGGAGGGGGTAAGAGGATAATTTTTAGTAAGAGAAATCAGGGATTTAAGTGGCTAGTATAGTAAATTTTAGAAGTATCTTGATTAAATTTTGAGCAACATGTCGAATTAGTTAGTCCAGATATTAATGTAGTCCAATCAAATTGTGTTTTTATCAGGAAAGTTTTGGGGTAGTTCTCATTGTTTGGATATATATGTTTTTTAGGGCGCTGAATCCAAATCTGAAGTCTTCCACAAAAATTTCGTGACGCAACATTGGAGAAAATGCAAAAAAAACGTGACAATTTCCATTTTCTGTCGGTTTTTCGCTTATAACTCGGAAACTATCACCTTTTAGTAAATAACCTTCCTATTCAAAATGAAAGTTCATAAAATTTTCCAAAAATTTCATTGTTTAGTTTTTTTTTCTCCGACCAACCGTTCGGGCTCAAAATACAAGATTTCGACCTCGGCAGCCTCCCCGGATCACCCAAAAACTCGCACTTTTTTCAATATTTTCCCATTTTGACCATGAAGGAGAACGTTTGCGACAAAGACCACTCTATACATCCTTAAACTAGATTAAATTTACTACAATTTAAACAGAGCTTCATCTCAATTGATTAATGGTAACTTGTGCCGCAATGAGGTTGAAGTTTTGAAAAACTGTAATTTTTTCAAAAAAATCGCAGTTTTTCCTTCATAAAATGAAAACCACTCATCCTATAAACTTGATTCCTATTTCATTCTCTAGAAAATGTTATTGACTTGAACGTTTATTTGTACCACTTTTTTGATAAAACTTTTAGATTTATAGATATCCAGAATTTTCAATGACACTTTTGAGGATTGAGATCATATCCTGTCATCGAAAATGCTGGATATCTATAAATCTAAAAGTTTTATCAAACAAGTTGTAAAAATAAACGTTTAAGTCAATAAAATTTTCTAGACAATGAGATAGGAATACAGTTTCTAAGATGAGTGGTTTTTATTTTATGAAGGAAAAACTGCGATTTTTTGCATAAAAATGCAGTTTTTCAAAACTTCAACCTCATTGAGGCACGGATACCATTTATCCAATTAAGATGAAACTTTATTTAAATTGTAGAAAATTTAATCTAGTTTAATAATGTATAGAGTGGTCTTTGTCGAAAACGTGCTCCTTCATAGTCAAAATGGGAAAATATCGAAAAAAAAGTGCGAGTTTTTGGGTGGGCCGGGGGGGCTTCCGAGGTCGAAAATTTGGATTATGTGCTTGAGCCCGAACGGTTGATCGGAGAACAAAACTTAAATAATGAAATTTGTAGGAAATTCTATGACCTTTCATTTTGAATAGAAAGGTTATTTACGAAAAGGTGATAGTTTCCGAGTTATAAGCGAAAAACCGCCAGAAAATGGAAATTGTCACGTTTTTTTTTTGCATTTTCTACAATCTTGCGTCACGAAATTTTTGTGGAATACCTCAGATTTGGATTCAGCGCCCCAAAAAACATATATATCCAAACAATCAGAACTACCCCAAAACTTTCCGCATAGGGGCCCATTTGAGAACAATTTGACTGGACTAATGTTAACCAAAAGGAATTATTATTTAACGGGTTATAGTGGTGTTTCACAAAAGAGGAAATAAAATTAAAAAAATTAAAAAATCTTTTAAATTATTTTGGAGATTTTTTATTTATATATCCATATTCAGTGTTCTGTTTAACCTCCTGATGAAGGGTTCATAGCCCGAAATATGTATAGAGATAAATAAAAAATCTCCAAAATAATTTAAAAGATTTTTTAATTTTTTTAATTTTATTTCCTCTTTGTGAAACATCACTATAACCCGTTAAATAATAATTCCTTTTGTTTAATATGTTTCACTATAAACCAACACCGCTTTCCCTAAACTTTATGGACTAATGTTAATTTATCGGTAATAATGGTGATTTTTTTACTATAATGGTGACGCTTGCAATATGATTCATTTTCTAATGTTGGGAAACAGTGAGTTAAGCGAAAACGGAGGAGATATGGAATGTTTGCGTATCTCTAGCTTATTAGAAATAAATTTCGGTTGTTTTCGATAGGGGATTATATGTAGCAAAATATATAGATACTTTCAAAAAACCCAGAAACTAGAAATGGTACTTACGTATTAACGCCATCGCAGCTACAGTTTGGCGTTTTTAAATTTCGCCAATCTACACCTAAAATTTTTGAGATAAATCATAAAATAGAATAAATCAGTTCCCCTCTGTCAAAAACAACTTGAATAGATTCGGTTTATGATCTCGGTTTGATTAGGTAAAAAATGCGGGTACATTAATGCCACCGCAAGGTTTGTTTGGGAACGCATTTTTTATCTAATCGATCATAAACCGAACCTATTCAAGCTGTTTTTGACAGAGAACTGATTTATTATATTTTATGATTTACCTCAAAAATTTTAGGTGTAGATTGGCGAAATTTAAAAACCGACAAAATTGTAGCTGCAGTGGCGTTAATACGTAAGTACCGTAAAATATATTTTTAAAGAATTTAAATTTTTTCTATAATTACTAAAATCATTTAAAAAATTAAAATTATTTATTAGTTTTATAATATTTCAATATATATGTATATCATTTCTATTTAATAATATAATATAATAGTACCTGGAGCCACCGAGCGATGCACGGTAACCCCTGACCCCCCACCACTACACACCCACTACGCCCCACCCCACCCGCGCCTCCCCACCCCCGGATCCCCCACAACTGCACCCCAACTCCCACATCACCCCACCCCGCACTCAGTTTTTGCATTTCTAGCTTTTTTCTAATGGTCTACATATTATGTGTATATTTGTTCACTTGTACACCAATTTGCCCATATTCATTCATATTGATAAACATTATAAAAAATAAATAGGAAAATAATAATAAAAAAAATAATCGTATAGGATGTGAAATAAAAACATAAATTTAAATAAGATTTGTTTCCAAGTTATATAAAAAAAAGCCACTTGAACCACTTTATTTATAAACACACCTGTTTTGTTATGATTTAGACACCTGTTAATTAAAAAGAAACAAAAAATTTCTAATTTTAATATAATATATTAATATTTGCTATAACCGATTAGTGGGTTTTAAAATTAAAAAACCAATTAAAAATAAAAGATAATTGAAAAAATGTAAACAAACTTTTTATTGAGATTTTCATCTATCAATAATTACTTTAATTAAGAAAAGATCAATTAAGATGAAATTTGTCGAGGTCCAGACCTAGCCAGATCGTTTTCTCATCCTCAAAACTTGTTTGTTTGTGATTTTGTTTCATCAAAATCGGTAGAGCCGTTTTCAATATAGAACTAAGATACAAATATATTATATATAGGCTCTACTAGTATTTTTATAAGAATAATAACATTAGCATAAAAAATAGAACACAAAATCCTTATTAAACAAAAGAATTTCTAGAATATTCATTATTATGGGTTAGGTTTGTATTTTGAGATTTCGAAATTTCAATTTCAATGAGATCTCAATTATATTCATATTTTAAATATGGATTATGTCATATGGCTTAAAAAAAGATGATCTAGTGATCTCATCCAAATTAAAGATTCAACACGTTGAGGTTCCAAGGAAATCGGGATGGAGATTTTTTGAGAGGGTTTTTTTATCTAAGTTAGTAAAGATTTAACTATTAATATTCAATATATTATAAATAAATTATGAAGTACATTCTACATACCCCTATTAGTTAAAGTGAAGAACATGTTTGTTTATTTTCTATATCAATATTAATAATTACATTATTGTTGCCATGGCAACCAAATTAGAATCAATTAATTAAAAAACCACACTTCAAATGTATACCTGTAAACTCCCGAAAATACATAGTCTCTTAAAAGTTTCGCCTCATTTTCTTCCTGACACAGCTACAGAAATGAGGCTCTAGATATGAATCTGGAAGGATTTTTTTCTCTATAATCTACAGCATTGTGATATTTTTTGTGTGGAAATATGTAGATTTATTTAAATAAGTGGGATCGTGTGAGGAGGAGAATTATATTATATCATTTTTTTAAAATTTGGGATCGATAATCGATATAAGGCTCCAAATATTTAAAAGAGATCAGGTGTTGTTTGTATGACAGACTGCTCCCTTCAGTATTCCAATGAGAAACTCATATGGGCATGCGTGTCTTAAGTCGTTTAATTTTGTAAAAATCAAAAAATAAGAATAACAAAATTTAGATTTTTAAAAAATTATAAAAAAGTGGCAAATTATTAAAAAATAATCAAATAAGATGTGATTGATTTATTTTTCTGTGCGCAAAGAAAATCGAATTGAATATTTAATTTTTGAGTGGTGAAGGGGGAGGAGGGGGTAATAATTATCAATATATTTGATGTTTCTTAATTTAAAATCAATTCGAGTCTTTCATTTCGAAATTTGAGTCCAAGTTACGATATATTTCAAATTTGCCGCAAATATACCGAGGGCGCTCTCTCTCGGCAGCATTACGTCACCGTTGCGGCAAATTAATCTAGACATATATATATATAGTATATTAAGATTTTGTCAGTACATTGCTCCAAATCACGCCAAATTTTGGTTGAACACGTTTCAAGCAAAGTTATGAACGAAAACACTAAAAAAATGAAAATTCTTGCTCTTGGACCAAACTCAACCAAATTTTGTATACATAATCTGTGGGTCACTAGAAGGCTAGAAATGCAAAAACTGGGTGCGGGGGTGGAGTGATGGCGCGGGGGTGCGGAGGTGGTGCCTGTGTGTGTGGGGGGGGGGGGGGGTGCTGGGTGGATTTTGGGGGGGGAGGTTGGGCTTCGTGGGTTGGGTGTCCGAGGTGGGTGGGGTGCGGGATGGAGTGTTGGGGTGGCGGTGTGGAGGCGGGGGTTGGGCACGGGTGCATGGTGCGGAGGTAGGGGTGCTGGGTGGGTTTTGGGGGGTGTGTTGGGTGGGAGAGGAGTGTGAGGGTGTGGTTCGTGGGTCAGGGGTCCAGGGGGCATGCCCCCTGCTAGTAAGCGGGCCGCCCAAGGCGGGCCTAGCAGCTAGTTGTATTATGAAAATTTTGATTTTTTTTTTGTTTTTTGTATACTTCTTTAATAATAAATGAAATGGGGGGGGGGGTTAAAATTAAAAAACTAGGCCATATGAACAAACTCAATCAAATTTTGTATACATAATCAGTGGAACCCCAGAAGTCTAAAAATGCAAAAACTAACCGCCTAAAATGGGGGAGGGGGGGTTCAAAAAATGAAAATATAGGCTCTTGTACCAAACTCAACCAAATATTGTATACAAAATCAGTGGGCCCCCAGAAGTCTAAAAATGAAAAAGCTAACCCCCTCCCCTACATGATTATAAATAATTTTATTAAATATTAATTATAAGTGAGGGGCCAGGTTGCATGGTAAAGTCAAGTGGATGGCCACATCAGAACACGTCAGCTTATTTTATTATAGATTTATGTGTATACTTTTTAAAACTTGGTGTAAGTGAATTACAATGATTAATGATTAAATAAAATGTGTTTTATGAGATGCGATCTAGCATATAATAATGTGACCTTGGAATAATAAATGTATTAGTATAGGTTTCGCTTTAAAAAGTTGTATCAGGTGGAGGGAGGGAGAGAATTGTGCAAGGTAAGGTCAGTTTGGTTGGGTTTGTTGACCCACTCGGAGTGAACTGCTTTCACTATCGACGGTTCTTAATATGAGCCAGCCAGCTCACATTTAGCTGAAAACAACTTTTAGAAAAGAACGAATCAGATTGGAATATTATCAAATTGTTCCGACTAAGCTTTCCGGTTAAACGAACAGGAAAAAGATTAAAAAGTTAGAGATATACTAGTATGTTACATACTATACTTAGGGAAAGGCAAGAAGAAATATTATTATTATCAAGTTAATAGAATAATTGAGAATACAAAACAAAACAAATCCTAATAATCATTCATTTAACAATTATTCAACTTAATTATCAAATAATAATGATTAAATTAATAATTATATTAAATCGAAAAGGCACAACAATTAAAATAAGTGTTTATAATTAAATAACTAATTATATTAACAGGTAGATGAATAAAAATGAATCATGTGGTTGAATCAAAATAAAACACGTGGTTGATTAAATGAACAATAATTAAAATTAAACAAGAGAAGCTCGGTCCTCAGGGTACCAAATTATAAATAAAGTATGACATCTCCTTATTCTAGGGATACATTTTTACTTTATCCAATGCGAAGAATGGGTCCTCAGGTAAAGACTACGGAACTCATAGACTCAATTAAGGTCACAAATTGTAGTATTCAATTAGATTGAATTTTAGCACGTGATGATTTTGACAAAAATTACCTGGGGTCTCGTCGGGAGGCCAAAAAGTGCCATTTTTTTGGAAGTGCGTGCGGATGGATGGATGGATGTATGTTATCGTTTTTTTCGTTCACGATTTTTTCCACACCGTTGCACCAATTGAAATGAAAATGAAAACCTAACATTATTTTAACAAAATGAAGCGCTGATTAGTTTTTGGTACATATCGGCCCACAAACATTAGTACTTTATTTCGGTACTTTTTAGTTTTTTCTAAATATCTTGAAAATGACTTAACCAATTTTGATGAAATTTAATATTGTAATTGAGTACCTTGAGGAACACAAAAATGGTCATATAAAATTTTTTGTAAAATTATATTTTAAAGTACTTTACCCTAGACTACGATAGTTCATTGGATAAAGTTTAGCAACGATCCGTTGCAGTTTATTTAAGTTAAAATCTCTTAATCTTTTTATTTCAGATACTTGATAAAAATTAAATATGTTTTTTCGGGGTAATTTTATTAAAATCATGATCATGTGGCAAAAGAAATAAAAATTTGATAAAAAATCTCGCCCTTCACATTTTTTTCACGAAAACAATAATAATATCCCGTTTTCTAGATATTTCCTCCCTGTATACATATATAGGGTGAGTAGTAAAAAGAAGATGCTAAGGTTAAGGTATTCCGTTAGTAATGGAAATAAAACCGAATTGATATGCCAAAACAAAGAAACGGAAAAATTATAAATATACACATGGCTAAAATTAGATAGTTAGAAAAAAAATCAAGGATCGTATCCAAAAAAAAAAGTACCCAGACATACACTCTTTAACTTTTATTTTATTTGTTTATGAACAATCAAATATAAAACTTTAACGACGTTGTTTATTTCTTTTAATTGTTGTAATAGAAACAAATCAATCAATTATCAACTTGGCCGTTTTTTTAACAATTATATTGATATAGATTTAAATCAATTTTAAATAAATTTTTATCTTAATTCAAAACTGTGATTACGTGTATAAATGTGCATTTAAAAATAAAAATATTCATTCATTGCATTATAAAAGTTGAGTTTATTTATTTATTTATTTAAATAAATATTAAACTTTTTATTAGTTGAATAAAAGATTTCACTGTCGATGGTAACAGAATTGTTTTTATTTTAGGTTAAAAATAAAATAAAATGAGAGAGTCTTCTGTTTTTAAATAAAATAATTTTTAATTATTTCTAGAGACTATAGTTTCGAAGGCATTGCCTTCATCATCAGATCTATCACAAATATTTCAAATTAGTTACAAATTAAGATTTATACATAGTAAATTTTGAAAAATATATAATGTCTTTTTTCTTCATCCTGAATCATCATCATGAAGAAAAAGACATTATATATTTTTCAAAATTTTCAATGTATAAATCTTAATTTGTAACTAATTTGAAATATTTGTGATAGACTGATGATGAAGCAATGCCTTCGAAACTATAGTCTCTAGAAATAATTAAAAATTATTTTATTTAAAAAGCAGAAGACTCTCTCATTTTATTTTATTTTTAACCTAAAATTAAACTTTTTTTTTAATATTTCATTATTCGTGTCCATGATTAATAATTAAAAGAATCGTAGGGAGTTGGACATGACTTTAAATTAAATTAAATACAAGTTTTCATTAAATACGCCAAAAGTTTGGTTGCTGTTTTGCAACTTCTTCAGTGGCTGAAATAGCGAAACAAATCAATTAATCTTATTATATTTTTTTTTAACTTTTATTAATTTTAAGATTTTGAATTCCTGGAAAAGCTATCAAACTAACTAACAATACTATTGTAGTTTATAATAAAAAAATTTGAAAAATGTCCTTTTTACCCCCGATAGTTTCATTTTCATCCCATTTGGGGTAATTTACTCCGGTTCCCCGATCCCTGCATTAGACATCTTTTTATTGATCAGTTATTTCATTTTTACAAAGTACAATGGTATGTTAGGTTAGTTTTTCTCACCTTATATTTTTTGATAAATTGAATGAATTGTAAAAATACTGTTTGAAATGGTTTTTCTCTTAGTAAAAAATCCAAGTTTAATAAATGAGGTGAGAAAAACAAAAGTTATTTAAATTTATTTAAATTTAAAGTCATGTCCAACTCCCTACGATTCCTTTTTTTAAATGTTGCTGCAAATAGAATTAACTAACCTTGCTCATTTTTATAATAGTATACCCGAAGGACCGATATCATCGCTGTTGTTTGTTTTTGAAGTTATATTCCATGATAAAATGTATATTCTTAGTGTTTGTATTATTGTAAATGTTTATCTTTATCTTATATATAAAAATTAATGTCTGTCTGTCTGTCTGTCTGTTTATCTTTTATCAGTTCGCGCATTGTTTATCCGATTGAGTTGAAACTTGGAACAGTTGTTGTTACAATTTGCGGGAAGATTTCTCATATAGTAGCTACAAACATATCATCAACTTACCTACATATCGTCCTTATTTTAAGTTTTTTCGAATTTTTTTTACGATAGTCCTAAATTAATTACAAATTAGTATAAAAAAATTCCTGGCAAAATTACAGCTCTTAATATCAATAGTGCTTGGAGCCACCGAGCGATGCTCGGTAACCTTTTGCTTCAGTTAAAAGTTATATATTAATACGAGCTGCTCCAGGCGTGGCTTCGGCACGCCCTCTACAACTCGGCCCTCCGGGCAGGTGGCCCTGGCGGGCAGCGTCTCGGCATGTGATTAATAGGTCTCCAAAATTCATTTAAGAAAAACATCCATTCCCAAAAAAAGGGGGGGGGGTCGGATTACAAAAAAATCTTGAAATTTTTTTTAGATATTTGCAAATAAATAATCCACAATTTTCTAAACGATAAATGTACAAAAAAGCTAAAAATTTCTATAATTTGCCGCCCCCCCCCCCTCTTCGCCCCCATACAGTCAATTTTGATAGTTGAATTTTACAGGAATAGTTTCTTAAATTAATAAAGAATAATTCTACAAAATTTGATCAAGATCGGAAGAGTTTTAATTTTTGCCCCCACTCACATTTTGGATAGTTGAGGGGGAGGGTGGGATTACAAAAAATCTTGAAATTAATTTTTAGATATTTGCAAATAAATAATCCACAGTTTTCTAAAGAGTAAATGTACAAAAAAGCTAAAAATTTCTATATTATGCCCCCCCCCCCCTTTCGCCCCCATAAAGTCAATTTTGATAGTTGATTTTTACAGAAATAGTTTCTTAAAGTAATAAAGAATAACTCTACAAAATTTGATCAAGATAGTAGAGAGTTTTAATTTTTGCCCCCACTCACATTTTGGATAGTTGGGAGCCGAATTTCAAAAAATCCTGAAATTACTTTTTAGATATTTGTATTTAGAATTTTATTAAGTAAAAATCAAGTAGATATCTTATCGTTCTTAATTGAAAATGCGTAATTAGTGTAAACACATTGCAAAGATATTTTTCCCCTTTTGACCCCTTTAGGGGTCGAATTTCAAAAATCCTGAAATTCGTTTTTAGATATTTTAATTTAGTATTTTTATAAGTAAAAAGCAAGTAGATATTTTATCGTCCTTAAGAGATATCGCATAATCAGTGAAAACACAATTTGCCCCTTTTGACCCTCTTAGGGGTCGAATTTTGAAAAATCCTTTCTTAGTGGGCCCCTATGTCATAGATGTAATATCCTCTCCAAATTTCATGTCTCTATGTCCAGTGGTTCTGGCTGTTTTGATGATGATGAGTGAGTGAGTGTATCGGGCAAAGAATTTTATATATATAGATTATTTTTAATTTAAAATTCTGATAAAAACCACCCCGTCACTGCACCCCACCCCCGCTACGCCCCGTGGACCCCCACTTCGTACTATCCCCGCCCACCGCACCCCCGCTATGCCCCCTGGACCCCCATTCCACCAACCCCGCGCCCCCCCTCCCTACACCCAGTTTTTGCATTTCTAATTTTCTAGTGGCCCATAGATTATGTATAATTATATAGGTATATAAATAAATTCCGTATAATTATTTTTCTAATTAAATAACAATTTATCGAGTTTTATAATAATCAATTAAATTGGCAAATTCTAATATATATAATATTTATTATTAACTCTTTGTGCGATTTAAAACTCGAATTTATAATCAATTAAATTGTTTAATTTTAATATATATTAATATTTGCTATAAAGTATTCGTGGGTTTTAAAATTAAAAAACCAATTAATTAATAAAAGATAATTGAAAGAAATGTAAATAAACTTTAATATTGAGATTTTCATCTATCAATAATTACTTTA
The DNA here is from genome assembly GCA_024734495.1 of Forficula auricularia. NCBI lineage: Eukaryota > Metazoa > Arthropoda > Insecta > Dermaptera > Forficulidae > Forficula > Forficula auricularia. The sequence continues at coordinate 745,412 of JALMQS010000146.1, forward strand.
ATTAAGAAAAGATCAATTAAGATGAAATTTGTCGAGGTCCAGACCTAGCCAGATCGCTTTCCCATCCTCAAAACTTGTTAATAGATTTTGTTTCATCAAAATCGGTAGAGCCGTTTTCAAAATAGAACTAACATACAAACAAATATATAAACAATTTTTGCTCGTTTAATAAGAGTAGATAGATAGATAATTATAATTATCTACTCTTATTAAACGAGCAAAAATTGTATATTTATTTGTATATATATTTGTATCTTAGTTCTAATTTGAAAACGACTCTACCGATTGTGATGAAATTCACGGGTTAGGGGGTTTTTGGGGTGACAATTCGATATGTCACGGTCTCACCTTCGACAAAATTGTTTTTGATGGGTTTTTTCGTAATCAAATTAATTATTCTCAGGTATACAAATCCCATTCTTAGGGTTTTAAAAAAAGGTTTCCCTTTTCCTTTTGTATCCAGGCAGACAATGGTTTGCCTTAATTCATTGTTCTAAAAGCCCTTGAAGAAGTATTGTGATTGTGGATTTTAACATATTTTGTTCAACCTAAACGTTAGAAATATTAATAAACGTTTTATAATTGTTTTATAAAGAACTTTATTTATTTAATAGAATAAAAAATAATCAAGAATTTATTTAAAAATATATTTCGCATAAGCAGGTCTCAATTTTCTGAAAACACAACACATTTTGATAGGTTTTATTTATTAACAATTGGATGAATAAAAATGAATCATATGGTTGAATCAAAACAGGTGCAGGAGGTGGGGTGCAGTGGTGGGGAATCCGGGGGTAGGGCGAGGTTTCGGGGGTGGGGTCAAGCGGGGTGGGGGGTTACAGTGGGCGAATACTATATATATTTGTATTTTTTTTAATTTGAAAACGGCTATCAAATAAAAATCGACCTTTTTATCAGAATTTTAAATTAAAAATAATATTAAAATAAAGGTTTTAACTGAAGGAAGAAGTTACCGAGCATCGCTCGGTGCCTCCAGGTACTTATAATAATGTGTGATTTTAACAAGATTTCAACTATGAAATCATATCAATAACAAAAATAAAAGCTTCAACGGCTTCATTACCTACGGATAAAATATAGCTATACAAGAATTGCTCATTTAATAATATAGTATAAGATTGTGAAAGAGAACAAAGTCCTGTGCAGACTTGTTTCTCGAGTTGCCTTTTAGGACTGTGCAAAGGGAGCTCGCCTTGACCTGGTCGGTTGCGATACATTTGCACTCTGGGTTCTTTTAAGACGCTCTCAAATTGGAACAATTATTATTTATCTGTCAATTGACAAAACATTTTTTAACCGACTTCAAAATAGGAGGAGGATCTCTATTCGACTGATTTTTTTTTGTGTCTATGTTACCTCATATCTCCGCCAATTGTGAACCGATTTTGAAAAAAAATTTGCATTGGGTTCAGTTTAGCTTCCGATTTTTCATTGGTGAACAGATTTTGAAAAAAAAATTGCATTGGGTTCAGTTTAGCTTCCGATTTTTCATTGGTAGTGGACCTTTTTTGTTAGGTTTGTTCAGGCCTAACTTCTTTGTTTATGAACCGATTTCGATGATTCTTTTTTTATTGCAAAGGGGGTATCTTAGGGATGGTGTCATATTAATTTGGTCAAGTTCTGATGATAGGATCACCATTAATAACATCACTAAAAAGAGAAAAATAAAAATAATGTTTAAGAAAAAAATAAAACCGACTTCAAAAAAATTAAATGCAACAAATAAAATACACTAAAAGGTATAAAATAATTATTATCTTATTTAGTTACAACTAAACGACGAAATATTAACATGAAATTACTTATTGAAGTCGGTGCCAAACAAACTATACCTATAAGCGAGCGTACCCTCCAAAAGTACTAAGTAAGTCGAGTCGAGTGCGATTCATAAAAGGTATATGTTTGGCACCGACTTCAAAAGTAATTTCATGTTAATATTTCCTCGTTTAGTTGTAACTAAATAAGATAATAATTATTTTATACATTTTAGTGTATTTTATTTGTTGCATTTAATTTATTTGTACTCTATAGTGAAAACATGCTTGAAATACGAACTTTGAGATTTTTTCAATTAAAATAAATATTAAGAAATTAGTCAACTCACTAGACCTTGTAGAAAAATGAATGAGTCACTTGCACTGGGTTCAAAAGGGGACTTTGCTTCTTTCAATGAGCATCTTTTCTTCTTAATTGGATAGGTAAATAAATATCTGACATTTCCGTTTGTGTAGGTAGGTATAGCTTGTTTTATTCAATCTTAGTTTTATAAGAAAAACCTAAGCCCCCTTAGATTAAAATAATAATCAATATAATAGTTTCAAGATTCTATATCTCTATGTTCACCGATCTTCAAGTTAAACGGCTTAACCGATTGACTTGAAATTTGAAACATATACGCCTGAGGGGTCAAGTAATCGGTCTGATTCATTAAAAGTGAACATTCAGTCCCAGGAGTAATGTTAATAAATTTTATTTGTAATGAACTATTAGTGGGTTTTTAAATTAAAAAAAATCATTTTGGCGTCGTCGCACAAGCCGGTTATAATAAATATAGATATAGATAGATTCAAATAATAAGTACAAATTTATTGAAGAATATTAAATAAAATAAAAAATATAAAAGATCACAATTAAACAGTTAAACTAATGGAGAAATTTATGGAGATCAATATTATTACGTAAATTATCTTATCTTATTATATTAAACGAGCTTCGAGGGCGTGCCGAAGGCAGCCGCCAGCTCGGCCCTCCAGGCTGGTGCCCTGGCGGGCAGCGTCTCGGTCCAAAAATCTTATTCCTCTTAAAAAACCACACTCCAAATGTATACCCGTAAACTACAGAAAATACATAGTCTCTTAAAAGTTTCGCCTCTTTAATTTTTGAGTGGCCTGGGGGGGGGGAACAATTATCAATATATTTAATGTTTCTTAATTTAAAATGAATTGGAATCTTTCATTTCAAAATTCGAGTCCAAATTAGAATTATATTTCAAATTTGCCTGGTTAATGAAAATTGATTGGAGCCATCAGTTTAAAATCCGCGCTGACAATTATATTTCAAATTTGCCTCGTTAATTAATATATATTTAATGTTTCTTAATTTAAAATCTATTGGTGTTTTTTCATTTTCATTCGAGTTCAAATGAATACAATATTATCTCGACACAAAGTCCAAATCAAAAATATGTAGTTTTAGTAACAGAAATTAATATACAAATATTAATGTTGCAATGGTGTAATCGTTAGAGCTGATGACCATAGTTCAAGAGTTCGTCGGTTCGATTCTAGGCAAGAGCGTATTTTTTAGAGAAATTTCTCGAAGCGTTGTTATAAATTAATCTAGACAAATATATATAGTATATGAGCAAAGTTTGTATATATATAGAATCGGTTTCTCGAAAACGGCTCTAACGATTTGGATGAAATTCACGGGTTAGGAGGGTTTTGTGCTGGACATTCAATCTGTCACGGTCTCATCTTCGGCTAAGTTGTTTTTGATGGCTTTTTGTTAATTGAAATAATTATTCACAGGTGGTTGCCTCGATAAAAATGTTTATTTACATTTTTATTCAATTTCCTTTTAATAAATAATTGGTTTTTTAATTTTATATCCCACAATTATTATTATATATTAAAAATTGGGCAATTTAATTGATTAAAAATCGAGTGTTAAATCCCACAAATATTAATTTGACAATTTAATTGATGAACTCAAAAAGGGTACTATTTATTTATTTATGAGAAAAACAGGAACAAAATGATGTTCCGATGTTTGTTTCAGAATAACAGAGCAATTTAGGAACCATTTTCTATACTTATAATAATCGGCTTGCACGACGACGGCGACGTGATTTTTTTAATTTTAAAATCACCTAATGGTTCTTTACAAATAGAATTTATTAAAATTAGGAAATTTAAATTATTATTTTAAAGCCCAGCGTGCCACCTGGACTGCAATTGCCCGTCAAAGGCGGGCTTCTCAGCTGGTAATTTAATAATAACATAGTGATGATCATCAAATACATAGATTAACAAGATTTATCTGTCAAGATTAATACAAATGATGACAAATCTGCTATTTTGTTCAGCATTACAGAGTTGTAAGATGGTTCACTATCAATTCTCTACAAGTCTCATATCTTTCATTATCTGTGAAAAATACACCAATCTAGGTGTTATCTTTTTACTTTAGCATACTGGGTATCGTCAAGTATTGGAATCGTGCATGAAAAAAGATATTATTATTGTACATATTTAACGGTCAAGGCCAAGTATTACATACTGAATAAAATAATAATTAATTATGTGTGATTTAAATAAAATTTCAACTCTTAATATATACCGTGTGAGTTTTTTTGTCTTGAGACAGTCTTATAACTCAAAAACAGTGAATTATATGGAAACAAGTTTCGAATAAAAGTTTGTTTATATCGAAGGGGAAACTAAACTGCGCTATTGTTTGTCGTCTTAGAACAAGCTTTCAAGGGTATTTTGAGGTCAAGTTTTGTTTTTTAAATGGAAAGCTATATGTTTCTGTACATATTCTGAATCTACAATAAAAACTGAACAACTTTTATTAGAACTATTTTTTTATACGACATCAAATAATAAAAAATATTAAATCAATTAGATATAAAAAAATTATAATTATTATTTTTAACAATCATTCAACTTAATTATCAAATAATAATGTTCAAATGTTTAATTATTAAATAAATAATTTAATAATAATTAGTAATTTAATAATTTTTCGACATTGTTCTGTGACATTCCAGAGTGTATTGCAAATCTTCTGGATGAATTCCAGTTCCAATTTCGTTATTTTGGCCTGTTCCAGTTTATTCGTTCGTAGCCTTTACATTTCTTGTTTTTTTTTAAACATATTTATAATTCGATAAAATGAAGCTTGTGAGGGTGTAGTCTTACCAGGAAAACGCTCGACATCCATTTCAATGGCACCCCCATAACACTTGTTCCATATTCACCATAAAATAATACTATTTCAATTCTGTCTTCAACAAAAAATGCTCCATTTTTATTATGGTAATACAATATAACTATCTACAGGATTGACACGAGAAATAAACTTTTTTAAACTCAAGAATTTTAACTAGTAGTCTATTAATAAGTAGAAAATAATCTCTTAGATCGGAGTATAACACCGCCAGGGCACCAGCCCAGAGGGCCGAGCTTCGAGGGCGTGCCGAAGGCACGCACGAAAAGCTCGTTATTTATAATCATGTAGGGGGGTTAGTTTTTGCATTTTTATACTTCTGGTGTCCCACTGATTATGTATACAAAATTTGGTTGAGTTTGCTCAGGCGGATTTTTAATTTTTAACCCCCCTCCTACACCCCCCTTAATTTTAAGTCGATATGGAACAAAGTCTAATCAGTTCTTAATCTCAATGGACCAAAGCTTCGTGTGAAATTTGGTTTTGATATTCACACTAGTTTTTGAGCTAGTTCGTCCACAAAAATTTGGTAACGCAAACACTAACAGACAGACTAACAGAATAACAAACATTTTGACAAAACAATTATTATCTCGAAAAATATAATTTTTTCGGTGTACACTTATTAGGGCTTTTTTGTAGAGCGAAATGCCATGGTTTCGCTCAATTTTTTTAATCAAAATAATTTGAGCCGTTTTTGAGATATTTCGAAAAAAAGAAGGAATAAAAACACTTTTTTCATCCGCGATTACAATACTTGACCATACCCTGTATGGTAAAGTAAAAATTTTTACATATGTTATATGGCATTTTTTATTGCAATTCGTTTATACTACCACCTCCTAAAATATTTACTATTCTTCCTGTATATTTAGTGTTGTACTGGAGCCCAAGATTCAGAGAAATATATGAAGTTAAATTTCTTATTGTTTACAAAACAAGGAACAATCACATGTACTTACGGTAATATGTGTATAATTCTCAATAAACTGAAGATGACCCGATAAATTCAGGCCGAAACGTCTTTATTCTAGGAATTTTATTGGACCTTGGTTTAGCTGATACAACTCCTTTAACTCACTAGAAATTTATCCCAGCCACGATCTCCAACAACATACATCTTTCATTATAAAATATGCGCCATATTCAAATAAAAATAATATCCAAACACTTCATAAATCATAGTTTATAAATCCAGACGAGGAGACTCTCTCTCTCTCTCTCTAATAGAGGCCACTTGACTTTGTTGAACTCATTTATTATTAAATTCCAAGCTGTTTTCTTGGTAACAATAAATTTTATTTTATTGTTTGATTAATATTTTAATAATCTAAATTAATCTGAGTATGTTTTAAATCTTGGGATGACATATGATTGAATTCTTGTTTTTTAAGAGTGCTTGTCAAAATTCCCTAAAACAACAGGCATAAATCAGTTTTAACTTCCTATGGCTCTCGAAGATGTTAACAATAAGAAAAAAATAAAACCGACTTCAAACAAATTAAATGCAACAAATAAAATACACTAAAAGGAATAAAACAATTATTAACCTATTTAGTTACAACCAAACGACGAAATAATAACATGAAATTACTTATTGAAGTCGGTTCCAAACATATACATTTTATGAATCGGACTCGACGGATCTTACTTAGTACGTTTGGAGGGTATGCTCGCTTATAGGTATAGTTTGTTTGGCACCGACTTCAAAAAGTAATTTCATGTTAATATTTCGTCGTTTAGTTGTAACTAAATAAGATAATAATTATTTTATACCTTTTAGTGTATTTTATTTGTTGCATTTAATTTTTTTGAAGTTGATTTTTTTTTTCTTAAAAATTATTTTTATTTTTCTCTTTATAGTGATGTTATTAATAGTGACCATATCATCAGAACTTGACCAAATTAATATGACACCATCCCTAAGATACTCCCTTTCCAATAAAATAAAAAGAATCATCAAAATCGGTTCATAAACAAAGAAGTTAGGCCTGAACAAACCTAACAAAAAAGGTCTAATACCAATAAAAATTTTCAAAATCGGTTCACAATTGGTGGAGATATGAGATAACATAGACACAAAAAAAAAAAAAAATTCAGTCGAAAGAGAACCTCCTCCTTTTTTGAAGTCGGTTAAAAATAATTCACAAGAGAAAGGGAACAAAAATTTGGGAGAGAATCCATTTGGGCTTTTAAGGAAATAGAGAAACTCAAAAAGCAATTCTCTCTCTCTTAGATTAATAATAGAAGGGGGTTTTCTCAGAAAAGAGGGGACGGGCTGGGTTTATAGATTTAGAAAAAGCATTTTGAAGCATAATTAAATCGAATTAATTAATTGTTTAATAACTAATTTGTTTTGTTTACAACATTTATTGTTTGATTATTTATTTATATTGTTGAAAAACACGATTATTTTAGCTATTCTTTATATTTTCAACCGACTTCAAAAAAGGAGGGGTTCTCAATTCGACTGATTATTTTTTTTTAATGTCTATGTTACCTGATATCTTCGCCAATTGTGAACCAATTTTGATGATTTTTTTGCATTGGGTTCAGTCTAGTTTCCGATTGGTCCCGTTTTTTTTTCATTGGTATTGGACATTTTTTGCTATGTTTGTTCAGACATAACTTCTTTGTTTATGAACCGATTTCGATGAGTCTTTTTATATTGGAAAGGGGGTACCTTAGGGGTGGTCCCATATTAATTTGGTCAAGTTCTGATGATATGATCAATGACGAATTAATGGCAAATCTCCAATTCTTATGAGCAAATAATAGAAATTATAATAAATAAAATCTTTTATAAAAAAATCAATCTTAAAACGTTCATTTAAAACCCGCAAACGTTTCTAGAGAATTTCAATATTTATGAATTGAATTTTATTATCATTTTCTGATTCATTCGACCGACACATTCTCTTACGAGATGCATGCAAGGTATTATATTAAGTCACTATTACCCAGATAGCACACCATGTACATAGTACGTACGGTTTAGGTCCATTTTACGTACTTACGTCCATGGACATAAAATGGACAACCCATGGACGTACATTTCACTTCGTACGCATTACGTACGAGCAGTACGTTCCATGTATTAACGTATTACAGCCCAAAAAGAGTGCATAAAAGTTTTTTCTATATTTTCAAATATGGTTTGGACGCATAATAAAGAAATTTTTTTTAAACAAAATAATAAATATATTGGTAAAAAATTCCTTTTTATATACATCGCATGGTCATTTTTTTCTTGATTTAATTTGTTCTTAAAATATTTTGATTTTTAATTTAATATTAAAAAAAAAAAAAAAAATAATATTATTTATTTAATTCTTAATTAAATAGTCCTTAAAAAAAAAAAAATAATAATATTATTTATTTAATTGATTACTTTTGGCAAATTTATAGACTAAAAGTTACACTATATTTAACTCTTAATTTTTCAATCATTTATTAGTGAAAACGGTTTATTTTCATTAAAAAGAAAATTTATTTAAGATTTTAAAGATGTTAACTTGACTTTTTAAGAAATAATGCTAAACAGCGCCCTGTTCAAACTTGAGAGTTTTCAGCCTTTTTTTATGTTAATTACTTTAATTAAGATTAATTCATTAGTTTTAAGTTTTCACTTTATTAAAAATATTATAGAAATTTTATTTCATTCCCTTTTTGTAAAGGATATTTTAAAATTCTTATTTAAAATATCCTAGAAAAAGATTGAATTTCAAAACAAAACCGATATCTTTTTAAACGAAAAATCAATTATATTCGCTATTATTCATTACTTTGTAGTTCCAGAGGAATTTATTTAGAGAAATAGACGAATTCTAGTCGCCTTTAAAGCCAGATTTTCAAGAAAAGCAAATACAGTCATAAAAAACACATGACGTTCACCAATCAGAATGCTCGTTTTGATCACGTGACCCTGGGTGGCCTGTTTCCTTCGATAAAGCGATTCCGATGGAGAAAAGAGTATTCCAACTCCTCCTAAGTTGAAAAAAAAGAAATGGTAAAAAAATAAAACAATTTTATGCATTCTATATCTAATTGTGATAAATATTTTATCAACCGTTGACTTCTAATAAAATTTCAGATCATTTCGGACTAACTCAAGATTCTTCAAAAGAACTATCCACACCGGAACCAATCTCGGCTTTAAATAAACCAAGCCTAACTTGCACTTCATGTTCTGAAAACAAAAACATATATGGTATTTTATTTGTTTTTTTTTTTTAATTCTTTTTATAAAATATCTAAGGAACGTACTAGTATATTAAGATTCAATTTAAATTATCATGATTATTTCAAAACCATGTTAAAAATATATTGCTATTATTTAAGGGGACAGTAAGTGAGTGTGTAAAATTAATTTTATTATTTATATAGAGACTATATTTTCGAGGGTTTTGCCCTCTTTATCTATCTTATTACAATTGAATAACAAGGAATTGTTGGTAGAAAAATCATAAGTAATAAAATTTATTTTCTAGCATAAGACAAATAAATTCATTTAATGCCTTCTTTAATTTTAAAATAATTCTGCTACTGAAGAAGAACCTTTCAATATATATTATTACTCTATTTTGTTACAGAAAAATCGATAAAGCAAATTCTTCATCAGCAATTTTTGATAAAAACAGTAGTATATGAAATGCAGGAAACATTGATTCGATTGGAAAACAAAATCACGACCCAAAACTTAGTGATCTCTGGCACAGAAGAAAAGGATCACTCCATATTTGATTTAGTTGTATTTCCGATCAGTACAGAAAATGATCTTTTAGAAGCAGAAGAAAAACTGAATGAAGAAAAATTATTTAAAGCTACGGTAGATTTAACAATATATTGAATTAGATTATATATTTAGCTTTAATTTTATTATTCTTTATTTATTGCAGGTTAATGAAATAAAAAAAATAGGAGGAAATAATCAGTACGAATTAACCAAACGAGTTATGATTCGCTATTTAGACGACAGTTTAGCAGCGGAATACAGCTGGTTAGGTAGAAGAGAAAAAAAGATTTTGTGATCTCAGAATCACTGCTGCATTAATAGGTAAAAGTTATTTTTGTATATTATAATTTTTTTTATTGTAAATAATAGAATGAAATGTCATATCCCACTTGTACTAACAAAACATTGGTGTATTTGCTTTACAGAAGCTGCTGAAAGTTTTGGAACAAAAAAGTCTGCAGAGGAAACAATTGCGAAATGGTTGCGCAGAGCTAAAGAAAGGGATTTGTTAAAAAAAATTTTTAAATAAATCACTTACATTTAATTTATCATCAAAATAGTAATAATAAATATTATGTGTTGTACTACACCTAAATTTTCAATGATTAATAAAAATATAATTTAATGAAAAACCCGAGTAATTTATTTTTTTATACCCATTTTATTATTAAAATATTATCGTAGCTGATGGAAAAAGGGCAATAAAGCACCTATTAGGTAAGAAACCGTACACCTATAGGCTGTTGTAGGGGTGGGGGTGGGGGGGGGGGGTACAATGGACAAACAGAACGTACACCAAACGTACATGCATGGCAAATTGGATGTACTATGTACATACATAGAACGTAAAACTGCACCAAACGGACGTAAAAAGGATGCCAAATGCGGACGTAAAATGGACGAACTGGACATATGAGGGACGTACGTTTTGGGGAATCTGGATGTCCTGTGTACGTCCATTATACGTACAGCGGCACAAAAATGGGCATAAAAAGGACGTACATACGTCCGCTCGTGGACGAGCTATGGACGTACATAGTACCAATGTGTGCTATCTGGGTAATAACATCACTGAAAAGATCATTCAAAATTATCATTCATCTTAATTGATTTTTTTCTTAATTAAAGTAATTATTGATAGATGAAAATCTCAATAAAAAAAAATTGATTTGACATATGTCAGATTAGAACCAGAGACCTCTTGCATCAGAGGCATATACTTAACCAGTAGACCATAGAACAATTTTAAAAATCTTTGCTTTTTTTTTACTAAAATGAATATTTTTGAATTAGACTTTATTATAAGTGTGGAAATAATTGAATATATTATATATAGCTATGTATTTTATAAATAGAATTTATTGAATAAATTTGAAATATGTATAATTGAATTAAGCTGAAAGAAAGACAACAATTAATATACTATATTATATTTGTATTTTTTTTTAATTTGAAAACGGTTCTCAAATAAAAATCGACATTTTTATCAGAATTTTAAATTAAAAATAATATTAAAATAAAGCTTTTAACTGAAGAAAAAAGTTACCGAGCATCGCTCGGTGCCTCCAGGTACTATATACAGTTTTTGCTCGTTTAATAAGAGTAGATAACACATTCGATAACGACAGTTATGTTCAAAATATGTTAAATTAGAGAGAGAAGATTAATTTATATGAGAATTAAATGGCAATAACAAATCTTGGAGAAGGACCAACTGAGTTAAAATAATAACAAAAAGAGTAAGTCAAGGTTATTGTGTTCTCTCACCCGTGATTTTTAACAATACATTAGTAGAAGAAGCGAGCAAATAATTCAAGGATAATATATAGGATACAGGAATTGGAATTCAAGGGCAAAGGATTGCTATAGTTAGATTTGCTGATCTTTAAGGGTAACTTAAAATAGAATATTTACTTTACCATACAGGGTATGGACAAGTATTGTAATCATGCATGAAAAAAGTGGGGTTTTTTCTTCTTTTTTCGAAATATCTCAAAAACGGCTTAAACTATTTTGATTAAAAAAATTGAGCTAAACCATGGCATTTAGCTCTACAAAAAAGCTCTAATAAGTGAACATCGAAAAAATTATATTTTTCGAGATAATAATTGTTTTGTCAGAATGTCGGTTAGTTAGTCTGTGCGTTACCAAATTTTTGTGGACGAGCTAGCTCAAAAACTAGTGTGAATATCAAAACCAAATTTCACACATAGTTTTGGTGCATTGATTTTTCGTTTATTGGGCCACGCAGGTGGGGGCCTCCACTAACAAGAAATATTTACATAGTCGGGTGAATTTAATTACAGGAGTATTTACATAATTATAGGAATATTTACATAATATATTTACAAAAAAAATTGTTTTTTTCTTTTTTCTTTTTATATACAATTTCTAGCGCATGGCGATTTCCTATAAGTTCTCCTGTTGAAGCTGTAAAAATTCATTAAAGAACCCCTCATCGCCCTGAAGGTCATATCGCATAAAGTTCTCTGGGAAATTCCCAGGGCGACAAGGGGAGGCACCGCTTTATGCCACCACACTCCCTTCCACGAGAGTGGGATGGCTTCAACTCTCACAGAACCCGAGCCCACCCCAAACCTTGCCGCAATGTTGCTCACCAGACTAGAGTTGCCCTTATAATAATTAATTTTGTTTCTGTGGTCAACCCCCAATTAAGAGCTGACTAGATTTTGGTGCATATCGACCCAAAATTAAGGGGGGTGGGGTAAAAATTAAAAATCTAGGCCGTTTGAGTAAACTCAATCAAATTTTGTATACATAATCAGTGGACCCCCAGAAGTCTAAAAATGCAAAAACTAACCGCCCAAAATGTGTGTGGGGGGGGGGGGTATAGGGTCGAAAAAATGAAAATCTTGACCATTTACCAAACTCAACCAAATTTTGTATACATAATCAGTGGACCCCCAGAAGTCTAAAAATCCAAAAACTAACCCCCCACCCCCTACATGAAAATAAATAATTTTATTAAATATTAAATATAAGTGAGGCCAGGTTGTATGGTAAAGTCAAGTGGATGGCCACATCAGAACACGTCAGCTTATTTTTTAACAAAATAGTTTCAGTCGTTTTTGAGATAGCTATTTTGAAAAAACGAAGCAAAAAAAAACCACTTTTTTCATCCACGATTAAAATACTTGACCATACCCTGTATGTCATTTATTTAATTTGGCTTTAAAATAAAAATAAAATGTTATTGAAAGAGCCGGATCTTGCATATACACTGTAATACAATAGTCAGGATATAATATGTAACCTATATAGAGCAATGATTAAATAAATAAAAAATAGCTTTTTTTTCCATTACTATTAAATCAATGATTGATTTTATCAATTAGAATAGAGTAAAATATTTTGATTTTATCTAACATTTATCTAAAGAGAGAGATAAACAAAAATCCGATATATTTTTTTGCCAATCGAATTAGATTGATTGAAAAAACATGATGAATTGGATATATGAAGGAATGAATAATTTATTATTATTTTGAATTTCAAATCTTTTGAAAAGTGGGAAAACAAATTTGATAGAAATTCAAATTCGCTCTTATTATATAACGTGTGTATATCATAAAAATCTTGGAAAATAAAAGAAATGTGTTGCTGATACATTCAATTCAATCAATTGTGTTAAGAAAAAACTTTTTCCTTGAAGAAACTTTAAGAAAATTATATACCAATGGTATAAAATTATACTTTTTAATTCTATTACTTCTAAACAAATACAAATAGTTTCTGTATAATTTTTAAGAAAAAAATAAAAACCGACTTCAAAAAACTAAATGCAACAAATAAAATACACTAAAAGGTATAAAATAATTATTAACTTATTTAGTTACAACTAAACGACGAAATATTAACATGAAATTACTTTTTGAAGTCGGTACCAAACAAACTATACCTATAAGCGAGCGTACCCGCCAAACGTACTAAGTAAGATCCGTCGAGTGCGATTCATAAAAGGTATATGTTTGGCACCGACTTCAAAAAGTAATTTCATGTTAATATTTCGTCGTTTAGTTGTAACTAAATAAGATAATAATTATTTTATACCTTTTAGTGTATTTTATTTGTTGCATTTAATTTTTTGAAGTCGGTTTTTATTATTTTCTTAAAAATTATTTTTATTTTTCTCTTTTTAGTGATGTTATTAATAGTAATCCTATCGTCAGAACTTGACCAAATTAATATGACACTATCCCTAAGATACCCCCCTTTCCAATAAAAAAAGGAACATCGATATCGGTTCATAAACAAGGAAGTTAGGCCTGAACAAACCTAACGAAAAAGGTCTAATACCTATGAAAAAAAACGGGACCAATCGGAAGCTAGACTGAACCCAATGCAATTTTTTTTTTGAAAATCGGTTCACAATTGGCGGATATATCAGGTAACATAAACACAAAAAAAAAAAAAAATCAGTCGAAAGAGAACCTCCTCCTTTTTTGAAGTCGGTTAACGACGAAATATTAACATGAAATTACTTTTTGAAGTCGGTACCAAACAAACTATACCTATAAGCGAGCGTACCCGCCAAACGTAAGATCCGTCGAGTGCGATTCATAAAAGGTATATGTTTGGTACCGACTTCAAAAAGTAATTTCATGTTAATATTTCGTCGTTTAGTTGTAACTAAATAAGATAATAATTATTTTATACCTTTTAGTGTATTTTATTTGTTGCATTTAATTTGTTTGAAGTCGGTTTTTATTTTTTTCTTAAAGATTATTTTTATTTTTCTCTTTTAGTGATGTTATTAATAGTGATCATATCATCAGAACTTGACCAAATTAATATGACATCATCCCTAAGACACCCCCTTTCGGATAAAAAAAGAACCATCGAAATCGGTTCATAAACAAAGAGGTTAGGTCTAAACAAACCTAATAAAAAAGGTCTAATACCTATGAAAAAAAAAAAAATTCAGTCGAATAGAGAACATCCTCCTTTTTTTGAAGTCGGTTAATAATTTCAGATAACTAATGAAAATTATGTTTATTTATTTAGATGTTATATTCCATGATTAAGATTTATATTCTTAGTGTTTGTATTATTCAGGGAGATAGGGAGATAGGGATCGTTCATCTAGACTTTTAGGCCAACTAGTGGTAAACATCTCAACTAATTGGAATCGTTTATTAAATTTTACACGTGATTTATTTTTTATAATTAATGTTAAAATTAATTGATATTATTTTAAATTATGTCAGCTTCAAGAAAGAATTGATGTATCCGTGGTTGTAATGATACATCACGTCAAAAACGTGGAGTTGATGTGAAAGTGAAATTTTATAAATTCCCAGATAGCATGTTTGGAGCCACATGGAAAATAGCGAAACGTAAACAGTGGATAAAAGCAGTAAAAAATTATGTGTAAGTTCTGTATTAATCAACAATATATAACAAAATTAAAGTAAAAGTTCAGATTAAACTCGGGCATATAAAAAACTATAATTTTGATGGTTAACTTCTTAATATTTATGATATTTATGTAATAATAAAAACTTAACCTTTTAATTTGTTTTGTTTTCAGAGAAAATCCAAAAGAATGGGCACCAAATAAAAATACGAGAATTTGTAGTTCTCATCTCAAGTTGTTAAGTAAAATTTTTTGAGAAAATTGTAAATAACATATTGAATTGGGAATTGTATTAAATTTATATGAATATTTTTAGTGTAAAAAAGTAATAAAAATGAAATGTTTATTATTTTTTGTTTATAATTATTTTTAACATCATGTCAGTGTAGGTTAAGTAATAGTATGGTTAATGTTAAATATTTCACATAAAATTTTTTAACAAATTTTACATTTTTTATATAAATATTTCATGTTGTGTTTAATGAATGTTTTGATTCCACTATCTTCTCATTTTATAACGTTATGTTTGGGAATGTTTTGAACTATGCAAGATGGCGGTCGAGCTTCTTCTTCCACCCGCTTTAGGAGACAATTTCTTTGCCTAAGTTCTAAGCTTACAGGCACTCCCTATCTCCCTGGTATTATTATATACTAGTGAAACATTAAAAAAAATTAGTCAAATCGGTCCAGCTGATCTCAAGTTATGAGCTTACCAACGAACAGCATTTCATTTTTATTTATAAAGATAAAGAAGAGCTAAAATAAAAGTGTAGATTTAGTGTTATTTACTTTTTCAACAATATAAATAAATAATCAATAAAATATTGTAAACAAAACAAATTAATTATTATACAATTAAACGGGTCCTCGCCATACTCTTCCATTTTGGGTCGCAAAAAGTTCACCAACATACTATATATAAGAGCCTAGATTAATTTGTAACAACGCTCAGAGAATGCTGCCGACAGGGAGCGCTGATGCCGTCGGTATATTTGCTGCAAATTTGAAATATAATTGTAATTGTAATTAGAAATGAAAGACTCCAATTGATTTTAAATTAAGAAACATTAAATATATTGATAATTATTCCTCCCCCCCCCTCACCACTCAAAAATTAAATATTCAATTCGCTTTTCTTTGCGCACAGAAAAATAAATTAATCACATTTTATTTGTTTATTTTTTAATAATTTGCCACTTTTTTATAATTTTTAAAAAATCTAAATGTTGTTATTCTTATTTTTGGATTTTTACAAAATTGAACGACTTAAGACACGCATGCCCGAGTTTCTCATGGCAATACTGGAGCTGGAGCAGCCTGTCATACAAACAACACCTGATCTCTTTTAAATATTTGGAACATTATATCCATTATCGAATTTTAAAAAATATAAATATAATATAATTCTCCTCCTCACACGATCCCACTTATTTAAATAAATCTATTTCCACACAAAAAATATCACAATGCTGTAGATTATAGAAGAAAAAAATACTTCCAGATTCATATCTAGAGCCTCATTTCTGTAGCTGTGTCAGAACGAAACTTTTAAGAGACTATGTATTTTTAAGAGGAATAACATATTTGGACCGAGACGCCGCCCGCCAGGTCAGTAGCCCGCAGGGCCGAGCTTCGAAGGAGTGCCGAAGGCACGCACGAAAAGCTCGTGTCACAATAGCGAGCCGAATTCACAAGTAACAGTTAATCCTTCGGATTCAAAAAAATAAGGCCCAATAATGCCTAAAGAGGACACAGCGTTCCAAACTGTTACTTTGGGGCTGTGAAGAGGTCTTTGATGCAGTTTACAAGGGTTTTTAAAAAACGTCTTCACAACAAAGCCCCGTTGCTCACCTGACCATGGTATAGTGTCTACTGAGAACGGTATTGCTCACCCAACCTAACGCCACCTGACACACCCCTCTATTCGGTCTGGGGGCCCTTCAGTGATTTTTGGATCTAGGGACTGCATTCTGTCCCACCCTGTATATAAAGTTAAAGGAGAGCTAAAATAAACGTGTAGATTTAGCTTTATTTACTTTTTCAACAATATAAATAAATAATCAAACAATAAATGTTGCAAACAAAACAAATTAATTATTAAACAATTAATTAATTCGATTTAATTATGATTCAAAATGCTTTTTCTAAATCTATAAACCCAGCCCGTCCCCTCTTTTCTGAGAAAACCCCCTTCTATTATTAATCTAAGAGAGAGAGAATTGCTTTTTGAGTTTCTCTATTTCCTTAAAAGCCCAAATGGATTCTCTCCCAAATTTTTGTTCCCTTTCTCTTGTGAATTATTTTTGTTAATATCTTCGAGCCATGCGGAAGTTAAAACTGATTTTCTCACTTGTGCTTGTCGTTTTAGGGAATTTTGGTAAGCAGTCTTAAAAAACAAGAATTCAATCATCTCATCCGAAGATTCTATTACCACACAACAAAAATACAACTAGTTTCTGTATAATAGCAGATAACTAATGAAAATTCTGCTTATTTATTTAGATGTTTATATTCCATGATTGAGATTTATATTCTTAGTTTTTGTACTATTATGCAATAATATATAAATAAATAAATCAAATTAATTAATTTATTTAATTTAAATGTAAAAAAAAGATATTTAATAAAAGTTGTATCATTAATAAATTTATAACAGGAATAGTAGGGGTTTGGATAAAAATTAAAAACACAGAGTTTTTATTAACTGGGCCAGACGTTTCATCAATTTATTTTGACTTCCTCAGTGGCTGGCCCATTTTATCACTCGTTGTCAAAAAACAATTTCACCATATACTAAAAAACACCATTAATCCTTTTTTATAACACATTCCTGGCTCCAATTAATCAACAATCTTGGTCTTTTCTTTAACAATTAAAAAAAATGTTTTGTTGTTTTTATACAGAGATGGCATTTAATTGTTAAAGAAAAGTCCTAGATTGTTGATTAATTGGAGTCAGGAATGTATTTAAAAAAAGATTAATGGTGTTTTGTCGTTTAGTGAAATTGTTTTTTGACAAAGAGTAATATTTTATCACATGGGCAAGCTACTGAGGAAGTCAAAATAAATTGACGAAACGTCTGGTCCATTTAAATAAAAACTCTGGGTTTTTTTAATTTTTGCTCAATTCCCTGTTACAAATTTAATAAAAGTATTGGCAAAAATAATTTATATGTCGTTCTCTCTAAATTGAAAAGATGTCTCTGATGTAACGAATGTGAAGTGTTATATTCCATGATTAATATTTATATTCTTAGTGTTTGTATTATTGTAAATGTTTATTATGAATAAAATAAATAAATCCTCTTCTTGAACCCACGAGCTATTTTTAATTACAGAATCATAATCATACTATTTCTTACCAATGAAAAAATTTTAATTTATGTAATTCTGAATTTCAAATCTTTTGAAAAATCAAACAAAGTGGAAAATAAATTTGATAGAAATTCAAATTTGCTATTATATAACGTGTATCACACCCCAAAATGGTGGAAATAAATACCAAATACACAAAATAAATGAAATGGGTTGCTGATATAGCAGCAATTCAATCAATCGCTATAGTCAGTCATTGTGTTAAGAAAAAACTTTTTCCCTGAGGAAATTTTAAGAAATTATATATATAGTATAAAATTATACTTTTTAATGCTATTACTACACAACAAATACAAATAGTATAGTATCAGATAACTAATGAAAATTCTGTTTATCTATTTAGATGTTATATTCTTGGTGTTTGTATTATTTATTTATTTTTTTATTTATTAATTATTTATTTATTCACAATGTAAACAAACATAGGACCTTAGGTCCCACCTGTTGTTTATTCAACAATTTAGTTAAATATTTTATAAATTATACAATAATAAATAAAATAAATTTATTTATTTGTTTATTTAATATATTATTAATTTAAATGTAAAAAAAGATATATTTAGTAAAACTATTGGATAAAAATAATTTTTAAGTGTCGTTCTCTCTAAATTGAAAAGATATCTCTGATATGATGAATGTTTGAAGTCTGAAAGTTATACTCCATGATTAAGATTTATATTCTTAGTGTTTGTATTATTGTAAATGTTTATTATTAATAAAATAAATAATCTCGAATCCACGAGTTATTTTTAATTACAGAATCATCATTATCATCATAAATATCCTCTCTTACTATTTCTTACCAAGGAAAATATTTTAATTTAATTATGAATTGTAAATCTTTTGAAAAATCAAACAAAGTTGATAGGAATTCAAATTTGCTATTATATAACGTGTATCACCCCAAAATTGTGGAAATAAATGAAATAGACAATCGGTTTTGGAAAATAAATGAAATGGGTTGCTAATATAATCAATTGCAAATCAAATCAATTGCTAGTGATTGTGTTAAGAAAAAACGTTTTCCTTAAAATTTTAAGAAATTATACTTTTTAATTCTATTACTATACAACAAATACAAATAGTATATAAGCAGAAAACTAATGAAAATTCTGTTTATCTATTTAGATGTTATATTCCTTGATTAAGATTTATATTCTTAGTGTTTGTATTATTGTAAATGTTTATTATGAATAAAATAAATAAACAATCTTCTTGAATCCACGAGATATTTTTAATAACAGCATATAGGTAATCCTCTTAGGCACATATTTCTTACCAAGGAAAATATTTTAATTTAAATAAATATATAAAAATGGTTAGAAAATGTTGGTTAAATTACATAGTTGCTAATATAGGGCAGCAATTCAAATCAATTGCTATAGTGATTGTGTTAAGGAAAAACGTGGTCCTTTAAATTTTAAGAAAATTATATATACTATATATGGTATAAAATTATACTTTTTTAATTTTATTACTACACAACATATATAAATAGTATATAAACAGAAAACTAATGAAAATTCTGTTTATTTATTTAGATTTAGATGTTATATTCTTAGTGTTTGTATTATTATACAATAATAAATAAAAATTAATTAATTTAATATAATATTAATTTAAATGTAAAAAAAGATACCTATTTAATAAAACTATTGTCAAAAAAAAATTTTAAGTGTCGTTCTCTCTAAATTGAAAATATATCTCTGATGTGATGAATGTTTGAAGTCTGAAAGTTATACTCCATGATTAATATTTATATTCTTAGTGTTTGTATTGTTGTAAATAAAATAAATAATCGCCTTTGAATCCACGAGTTATTTTTAATTACAGAATCATCATCATCATCATCATATATCCTCTCTTACTATAAAGGAAAAAATTTTAATTTAATTCTGAATTTCAAATCTTTTGAAAAATCAAACAAAGTGGAGAATAAATTTGATAGAAATTCAAATTTGCTATTATATAACTTGTATCACCCCAAAATTCGAAAGAAATGAAATGGGTTGGTAATATAGAGCAGCGTAATTGTGTTAAGGAAAAACGGGGTCCTTTAAATTTTAAGAAAATTATATATATGGTATAAAATTATACTTTTTAATTCTATTACTAGACAACAAAAATACTACTAGTTTCTGTATAATATCAGATAACTAATGAAAATTCTGTTTATTTATTTAGATGTTTATATTCCATGATTAATATTTATATTCTTAGTGTTTGTATTATTATAATAAATAAATTTAATTAATTAATTAATTTAATATATTATTAATTTAAATTAAAAAAAAAAGATATTTAATAAAAGTATTGGCAAAATTGTCGTTCTCTCTAAATTGAAAAGATATCTCTGATATGATGAATGTTTGAAGTCTGAAAGTTATACTCCATGATTAAGATTTATATTCTTAGTGTTTGTATTATTGTAAATGTTTATTATAAATAAAATAAATAAATAATCGCCTTTGAATCCGGGAGTTATTTTTAATAATAGAATGCAGTATATAGGTACGTATTTCTTACCAAGGAAAATGTTTTAATAATTTAAATAAATATAAATACAAAAATGGTTAGAAAATGTTGGTTGTTAAATGACTTATGTTAGAAATGAAGGTGTGTAGGTTTCCTACTTACGAGACAAGTGAGTGTCCTAGGCCCCTTGGTATACAAGTGCTAAGGCTCCTTCTGATGGCTGGTTTCTGCTGCAACTGCCGCTCAATCAGCGCCTGCTTCTTTTCCTCACGGATTTCTCTCTCCCGTTCAATGACTCTCACAGATTGGTTCGCGCACACCAAGCCAAAGAATGCCGAACTCACTAAAAAAAAAATCATATCACTTACTCACTACTAGATAAAATCATTGCAGGAAATTTAAATTTAATTTTAAGTTTTGCACAAAGAATAAATAGTGAGACCGACGAGAAACATGGAAGATCTTTTTTCAGATAAGGAGCTGTCCATAAATTACGTCACACAATTAGGGGGGGGGCATCTCAGATTTGTGACAGAGGGGGACTAGGGATCTTAAAAATTGTGATGTCACAAAAGTCAAATTAAAATTTTTTATCATCATCATTGAGTATACAGTCCTAAGACTGGTTTGATGCAACAATCCGCCTCCACTCGGCTCTGTCCCCCGCCAGCTGTTTGACCTCTCTAAATGTCTCGTATCCCATATCCCCAATTATTTGGTTGAAATATTCTAATCTGGGTCTTCCCTTCCTTTTCTTTCCCACCTCTCCCTCCAAGATATCACCCCTAAGCAGTCCCCCATGTCTCAGTGTGTGCCCCATCATCTTCATCAGACTCTTCCACAAGGTTCTTCTTTCTCCGATTCTTCCAAGAACTTCTTCATTTGTAATTTTATCCCCATCCATTTGATATTCATCATTCTTCTGTAGCACCACATTTCGAAAGCCTCCAATCTCTTTCTCTCCTGCTTCTCCATAATTGTCCAGGTTTCACAACCGTACATGGCTATGCTCCATACATATGTCTTCAATAGCAACTTCCTGTTTTCTAAGCTGATTGAGGAGGAGCATAGTAGTTTTTGTTTTGAATTAAACCCCATTTTTGCTTGGGCAATTCTTGATTTAATTTCGTTTTCGCTCCTCCCATCCCATGTTATTTTACTTCCTAGGTAGCGGAATTCCTTAACTCCTTCTAGGTTTTCTTGGTTAATTTTGATGCATTCCTGTCTCGTTTGTTCTTTTTTTGTACATACTAGGACCTTGGTTTTATTCTTGTTTATTTTCATTTTGATTTCTTCTATTAGGATTTGGTTAATTCCATTCAGGGCGTCCTCTAATTCTTTTTTGTTGCTTCCTAGAAGGGCAATGTCATCGGTAAATCTTAACATAGCGATCTTTTGACCTTGGATTTCGATACCTGTATCAATTTTGTCTTTGAATTCTTTAATCGCTTCTTCTATGTATAAGTTGAAAATCATGGGTGACAGCACACATCCTTGTCTTACACCTTTTTTTATTTTGGCTTCTCTTTCCTCATCTCCAATATTTATTATTGCTGTCTGGTTTTGGTATAGATTGTAGATTAGTCTTCTCTCCCTGAATTTTATTCCCGCCTGTTTTAAGATTTCGAACATAATTTCCCAATTGACGTTGTCGAATGCTTTTTCTAGGTCTATGAATCCGATGTAGACAGATTCTTCCCTGATAAAAGCCCTTTCTATTATTAGTCTAAGAGAGAGAATTGCTTCTCGGGTGCCTCTGTTTCTTCTAAAGCCGAACTGGTCTTCCTCCAGATTTTCTTCAACTCTTTGTTCTATTCTTCTTTGGATTATTTTGGTTAGGATTTTGGAGGCATGTGAGGTTAGGCTAATGGTCCTGAAATTTTCACATTTATCCGCGCCTGTCTTTTTGAGAAGTGTGACTAAATTTTAATAGTTTTCAAATATAAAAGTGATAGTGTGACGTCACAATACAAGGGGGCTCAATGAAAATGTGACATAGGGGGGGGGAGTTTAAAAATCTTGAAATTCGTGTGAGGTAATATATGGACGGCCCCCAAGCCTAATTATAATCGGAATATAATATTATGAGAAATCAGTGGCGAGGGTCTCCAAACATTCTCTTGCCCCCCTAGATGCAATTCAGTAGAGAGCAATAAAATTAATGCAAGATCCTAATTATAAGCCTTATCTAGTCCAATTGAAAAGATTTTGTTTTGCCGGGAGTAGCAGAGTTGTTGAATCATAAAGAGAAACAAAGAGGTTGCCCTCTGCTTGATGCAAACAAACATACACACATATACTAGTATATATCATATATAAATATGTTTTCACTCTTTATTATTGGAAATTCTACCAACATGACAAGATTTAGAATAGTGATTATATTTTCCCTATACGTATAAGTTAATTTAGCCTATAATAAATTTTACCCCTTCATTTCGGGCCCGGAATAATGGAAAGTTTCGGTTTTTCAATTCCCTCCTTTATTACTGTGCCAAGCTCTAACAGTATACCGAATTTCAACATTCTGGCTTGATTGTATTTTCACTGTTAATTAAGCCTATAAATTTCACCCCTTCATTTTTGGTCCTGAAGAAGGGAAAGTTTCACTTTTTCGATTTTTCCCTTTAATTGTATTTAATTTAATTTATTTTAACTATACCAGTATGCCAAATTTCAGCATTCTAGAATCAACTAGATTTTTAATATGAGAATGAGTGAGTGTTAAAAAGGCCAATTTCAGAACTTAAAGTAGTTGTTGACAATACTAGCAAAAAGTTAATGCTAGAGTATATAGAACAGACAATAAGGATTCATAGTTCATAAGCCTAAAACTTTTTGCTGTTTATGTACCAATTCTAGCCAATCCCGTGCTCGTTTGACAAATTTGGCACCATTGTAAGAGATTGAATATTTTTATATTAAAATGACAGATAAAATACATTTTAAATTTCTATAAAAATCGTTTTGTTATTTTTTAAAAAAATGTAATCAACGCCTACGTTAAACCTTATGAAAATTATAATTTTGAAAAAATCTAGCGCATGCATCTTTCGCTTAAATAAATGCGCTGTTGCCAAATTGTTTTTAGTCTAAATTTTTAATTAATTATTCCTTATTATCTCAGAAACTGTGTTGTAACTATGAATCAAAATTGTCTTAAAATATGTATTGGTTATTGTTTAATGTTGGTTTAGTTTTTTATAAAAACGGTAAGAAGGGTTTCTTAATTATAATTAAATATGTATGTAAATTTTCCGATATTCCGTAAAGTGCAATGTTAAAGAGCCTGAAAAACTCGATTTTTGAAATTCAATATCTCCGGAACTATATTGTTCATAAATTTCGTTTTGCCACTAATCGATGCAGAAATATTTAAATAATAATATGTATAAATTTCAAAAAAATCCTAAGAAAACGCATTTGGCGGAACAACTACCTTAATAACACAAGAACTATAATAGGTTTATTCATAAAATTTGGGATTCTAGGTGTTCTAGTGGGTCTTATTAGGCATGCGAAATTTCAAGTGTGTAGGTCTAATAGTTTTTGAGTTATGTGTGTGGGGGGAGGGGGTCGAAAGTAGCTCGAAATGGTTTGAGTGTGTGTTTTTTCCATCATAGGCTCCACAAGGAGCGTTTGATGAAAGTCATGATTTAAAAATAAAACAATAAATAAACATATAAATAAACAAAATCTATATAATAAAAATGAATTTCTTTTTCTTTGTAAGCGCAGATCTCTCAAATGCCTGGACCGATTTGGCTAATGTTTTTTTTTAAATGTTTGTAAGTCCAATTCAGGTGAATACGTAAAAAAAAATTGGAAAATTCAGGAAAAACTAAAAAGAATTCAGGTTAGCCAACATAGCTTGCCAAACAATAAAAGAACTAAACTAGCAAAAAAAAAACTGCAACAAAGATTTAAAAAAACTATCTATTTTCTAACCGACTTCAAAAAAGGAGGTGGTTCTCTATTCGACTGATTTTTTTTTTTGTGCCTATGTTACCTCATATCTCAGCCAATTGTAAACCGATTTTGAAAAATTTTCTTACATTGGGTCCAGTCTAGCTTCCGATTGGTCATATTTTTTCATAGGTATTAGACCTTTTTTGTTAGGTTTGTTCAGGCCTAACTTCTTTGTTTATGAACCGATTTCGATGATTCTTTTTTATTGGAAAGGGTGTATTTTAGGGATGGTGCCATATTAATTTGGTCAAGTTCTGATGATATGATCACTACTAATAACATCACTAAAAAGAGAAAAATAAAAATAATTTTTAAGAAAAAAATAAAACCGACTTCAAAAAATTAAATGCAACAAATAAAATACACTAAAAGGTATAAAATAATTATTATCTTATTTAGTTACAACTAAACGACGAAATATTAACATGAAATTACTTTTTGAAGTCGGTACCAAACAAACTGTACCTATATGCAAGCATATCCTCCAAACGTACTAAGTAAGATCCGTCGAGTGTGATTCATGAAAGGTATATGTTTGTCACCGACTTCAAAAAGTAATTTCATGTTAATATTTCGTCGTTTAGTTGTAATTAAATAAGATAATAATTATTTTATACCTTTTAGTGTATTTTATTTGTTGCATTTAATTTTTTGAAGTCGGTTTTATTTTTTCTTAAAAATTATTTTTATTTTTCTCTTTTTAGTGATGTTATTAATAGTGATCATATCATCAGAACTTGACCAAATTAATATGGCACCATCCCTAAGATACCCCTTTCCAATAAAAAAGGAATCATCGAAATCGGTTCATAAACAAAGAAGTTAGGCCTAAACAAACCTAACAAAAATGATCTAATACCTATGAAAAAAATGGGACCAATCGAAAGGTAGACTGAACCCAATGCGAATTTTTTTTCAAAATCGGTTGACAATTGGCGGAGATATGAGGTAACATAGACACAAAAAATTCAGTCGAATAGAGAACCTCTTCCTTTTTTGAAGTCGGTTAAAAATAAAAAGTTCGAGCCAAGCTTTTTGATTATATATATAGATGAAAAATATTTAGTTTAAAATAAAATATGTTATTTAAAAATCATTTTTCTTAAAAATACCCTTGGGAATCTCACCTCATCCTTTTTCTATTGTATTTAAGACCCTCAGCCATTTCAAAAGAACTAAGCCTTTTGGCTTTTTGTATTCGAGCTCATTCATTCATTTCAATATTATTTATTTATTTCAAAGTTAATTATAAAGTGATTATTGAAACTATACTAACTAAAGTAACTGAAAGGAATTCATTAGCTTTTGGAATTTCTATAAAAATATTTTTTAAAGATTAAAACCAAAAATTCAATTAGCCCGTAGAATTCTTTAAAGAAAACAAAATCATTTGAAACCCCATTTTTATATTGTTTTGAAATCTAGCAAATTTCAGCCTATTGAAATTATTAAAAACCTATTTTGAGCCTAATTAAACCTGAATTTTCTATAATCTAATAATAAACTTTAAAAGTTTATTATTTTTAATTTTTAATTGGATAATTCTCCCAAATGACGATTTTTACCTTATTTATTGAATTTTTACAAGACAAAAACTTTATTTTAATTTAAGTTGAAAGGTTCTTTTTGCCGAATAATTGAGTAGCAGAAGGGGACAATAAAATATTGTCTTCTGCTGGAAAGATAAATTTTTTTAAATTCATTCATAAAGAGATATACTTTGTCCTCTTCATCAATCTATTACAATTAATTCACAAGAGTTGATATATGAAAGTGCTCTTTACACGTGTATAAAACATCAATAAAACAGCTACGATGGGGGACCAGGGGGCGAAGCCCCGATGCTAGCAAAGGCCCGCCTAAGGCGGGCCTTGAAGCTAGTAAATAAATAAATAAAACAAATATACAAAGTAATCCTGCCGAGAATATGTCAGAAATCAAGTCAGGCATGATCGTCGTCTAAAAACTCGCCAATCTGATAGTATGCCTTTTTGTAAATAGATTTCTTGTAGACTCCTCTTTCTTTCTAAGATTAAATTTAATTTGAAAAGAATTATTATCAATTATTATATAATTCGTTAATATATATTATGATATCTTTTAAAATTACGAATTGTTTTGTTGGTTTAAATGTATATATTTTAATAATTTACTTCTGCTGTATGTTTACAGTTCGTTTACGTTCATAATTATCTCGCAAATTAATATCCAAGTACATTTGACGGTCGATGCATGCCTTGAAAAAACATTTTCTAAATTATTAAAACGTCACGTCCGTCCGCGTTACTAAATGGAAAATAATATTAATCTCTAATAATAATAATAATCCAGGCAAATTACGATTTTAAAAAGAATTATTCATGTGAAATGACAAATTCCGGTTCTTGAACGAGATGTATGTATGATTTCAAATTATTGTAAAAATAAAAAAAAAAAAATTTTGTATTATATAATTCTCTATAAAAAGAAAAAATGTAAATAAATGTTTCATTTTAATTTTTAGAACTACTGAGGATGGTCGACCAGTGGTGACCGAAACTGTATAGTTATCAATTAAATAATTCTAATAGTTATTAAAAATATTGTTTTATTATATTTGTGACAAAACCAACCCTTCAATTTAATGAAAAATTTAAATCAAGTCACTTAAGTTCTGGAAGAAATTTAAAAAAAAGAATTATCTCCCTGTAAAGGTTTTATTGCTGGAATACCATTATTGGTGCTCCAATATTACTGTACTAGATGAAGGAGGAGGTATCAGCCAAAGATGGAATCACTGGGTTCAATAAAACACCTTTAATAAGACGTTTCGGCCTGAATTTTATTTGGCCATCTTCAGTCAATTAGGAGTTATACACAAAATGCGGTACACATATGTGATCGAACCAAGCCTTGTCAAAATTAAAAAATTTTTAGCTTCATGTGAATTTATAACATTCATTCTGAAACTTTTGAGTCCAGGCACGTTATAAATTCACATTTTTTTTTATTTTTTTATTTATTATAGGCAATCAGAAATTACATATTTACAGGATTTCTAAGAGCAAATTTTCTATGTGAAATATTTACAATAGTTACAAGGTAGTCTCTATGAGACTAGACAAGATAATGAAAAGAAAAGAAAAGAAAATATATAAATTTGTTATTATTCAGGATTGTGGAGATCCTGTGGCCATCTTCTTTTTAGACGTCTTCTTTCGGGGATCCGGACAAATGAGTGGAGGGTCTGATTAGGGTGTGATGCCAATTTTCCAACGTGGATGTTGGCTCTTTTTCTAACGACTTCTTCCACATAGGGCACTCGGAGATCTTAGTGGATTATCTTATTTGCAATAAACCTCGGTGCATCAGTACTTATTCTAAGGAATTTTGACTGGAATTTTTGTATTATATTTATATTGGACTTACATGAGCACCCCATAGCTCAATTCTGTATGTCCAAATAGGCTTTATAATCACTTTATAAATTAAAAGTTTATTTTCCAGTGAGGTAGGAGATTTTCTGCCAATGAGCCAGTGCATTTGCCTAACTTTAAAGTCCATTTCTTTTCTTTTTTTTTTATGTGGTCCCTCCAAGTAAGCTTTGAGTCTAGGTGAAGTCCTAGATACTTAATGCAGGAACTTTGAGGAACGGTTTTATAGTTGATCTTGATCGGGGGACTTGTTTTTCTGTTTAATGAGAAGGTTATATGCTGTGATTTACTCTCATTTATCTTCATTCGCCATTTCTCGAACCATATGATAAATTCACATGAAGCTAAAAAAATTTTTATTTTTGACAAGGCTTGGTTCGATCACATATGTGTACCGCATTTTGTGTATAACTCCTAATTGACTGAAGATGGCCAAATAAAATTCAAGCAGAAACGTCTTATTAAAGGTGTTTTATTGAACCCAGTGATTCCATCTTTGGCTGATACCTCCTCCTTCATCTAGTACAGTTTCATCACAGCCACGAACTCTAACAAAACCCTCCTAACCCAGTGAATTTCATTCAAATCGTTGAGACCCGTTTTCGAGAAACCGATTATATATATATATATATATATATATATATATATATATATATATATATATATATATATATACTATATACAAGAATTTCTCGTTTAATATAATAAGATAAGATAAGATAAGATAGATCGGTTATTTACAAAATAAGACGGTTTTCAAGTTATAGAACTTTAACCCCCCCCTTTCCTCGAGCTTAACCTCCACCCTCGGGGACTTTTGACACACATTAACCCAAGTCTAAGGGAATCTTTTAAGACCATTTCCAAAACTCTGGGATTTTTTCCACCGATTGGCCTTATTTTGTCTAATTTAACTGGGCTATAAGCCGTTTTTGAGTTATTCAAGAAAAACTAAAAAAAAAACCCCGAAATTTGCTCATTTTGAGACGCGCAGCGCAAATTCCACAATTCAAATTAGGGGAAAACTTAGGATAGTAATATTGTAGTAATAGTGGGGCCCTTTAGAGAAAAATTTAACTGGACTAAAAAGGTACTTCAAGAAATTAAAAATGAACATAATTTTTGAATAAACATATGAAATATATTTAATTACGGTTAGTTTGCCATAAGAAACGGTTTGTCCCTGCCTTTACTCATCCCATGAACCCTCCCATTTAAAAAACAGAACTTGACCTCGAAATACCCTTGAAAGCTTGTTCTACGTCGAACAACACTAACGTAGTATAGTTTCCCCCTTGATATAAACAAACTTTTATTTGAAACTTTTTTTCATATAATACCTACACTGCTTTTGAGTTATGAGACTGTCTCAAGATAAAAAACTCACCCGGTATAGTATGTAATTTATTTGAGACTATAGTTTCGAAGGTTTGACCTTCATTATCAGTCTTTTTAATAAGAAATATTTTATCTGTGACCTCTCAAAACATACATAAGGCAAAAAATTCTTATTGTTGACAAAACCAGGTTTAATCACATATGTATATATTATAATGTGTGTGATTGTAAGTAAAAAACTAGCCTTATCAACTTAAAATAATAATAAGAATAATTAATAAGTTGTTGTAGGGAAATAAGGACAATTTTTAGCTTATGCAAGTATTTTTTATTTTATGCCTACGTTTCGTCAATCTTTATTGACTTCCTCAGAGGCTCAAACAAATTTCAAATTTTTTCAATCTGTGCCTATATGTGTTTGCTAAGAATGAATATTTATAAATTGACAAATATGCAAAGAGATTAATTTGTTTGGGCCCTGAGGAAGTCAACAAAGTTGACGAAACGTAGGCTATAAAATAAAAAATACTTGCATAAGCTAAAAATTGTCCTCACTTTCTACAACAACTTATTAATTTAATGGATGGACATAAATAATAAGAAAAATGTATACTAATATTAATTAATAACCAATTATATAATCACCGTTTGAGACTATAGTTTCGAAGGTTTGACCTTCATCATCAGTTATTTTTAATTAGAAATATGTTATCTGTTTTCACCTGTCACAAGACTCAGCCTAGATGAGGCAAAAAATAATTATTGTTGATAAAAACCAGGTTCAATCACATATTATGTATTTATTACAATATGTGTGTGATTGTAAGTAAAAAACTAATTGTTGAATAGGGGTTTCTATGACAACGATTGCTATTGTTTTGTGATTCTGATTCTGATTGTATATTTTGATAAAATAAAGATTGTTCATTCTAACGTTGAGTTATTAATTTATTTCTAACACAACATTTGTCAATTTAAAATTTTATAATAAGAATAATGTATACTAATATCTATTAATAACCCCTCATATAACTCTATAATCTAATAGCTTAGAATGGCCCAAAAAATGATATATTATATAAAATGATATATTATATAAAATATAAATATGTATAGGCAAGGTATATATATATATATATATATATATATAATTTTATTTATTTGAGGCTATAGTTTCGAATGTTTGATCTTCATCATCAGTCTTTTTTATTGGAAAAATATTTTATCTGTCACCTTTCATGACACAACTGACATAAGGCAAAAAATTATTATTTTTGAGAAAATCCGGTTTAATCAAATATGTATAAATATATATTACAATATGTGTGTGATTGTAAGTAAAAAACTAACCTTATCAACTTGAAATGATATAAGTAATAATAATAAGAATAATGTAAACCAATATTAATTAATAACCCATTATATAATCACTGTTTGGGACTATAGTTTCGAAGGTTTGACCTTCATCATCAGTTATTTTTAATTAGAAATATATTTTATCTGTTTTCACCTGTCAAGACACAGCCTAGATGAGGCAAAAATTCTTATTTTTGACAAAACCAGGGTCAATCACATGTGTATATATAATTTTAGTTGGTTCATGTCCATTTTAATAATAAATAAAAGATTTACAGGTTTTTTGGACAATTTTTTTTATTAATGTTAAATATGAATTTTCATACAACTACGTTTCGTCCTTTTTCAGAACTTTTTCAAATACTCAATTACTTAAAACATTAATCGTTGATAAAATAGTAAAAACAATCGAGACAACTAACTGTTTCTTGTCTCGATTGTTTTACTATTTTATCAACGATTAATATTTTAAGTAATTGAGTATTTGAACGAAACGTTGTATGAAAATTGATATTTAAGATTAATAAAAAAATTGTTCAAAAACCTGTAAATCTTTATTTGTATATATAATATTACAATATATGTGTGTGATTGTAAGTAAAAAACTAACCTTATCAACTTAAAATAATAATAGGAAGAATGTATACTAATATTAATTAATAATCAATTATATAATCACCGTTTGAGACTATAGTTTCGAATGTTTGACCTTCATCATCAGTTATATTTTAATTAGAAATATATTTTATCTGTCACCTGTCAAGACACAACCGACATAAGGCAAAAAATTCTTATAGTTGACAAAACCAGGTTCAATCACTTATATGTATTTATTACAATATGTGTGTAATTGTAAGTAAAAAAAACAATTGTTGAAAAGGGGTTTCAATGACACGATTGCTATTGTTAATTGCTATTGTTTTGTGATTCTGATGTTGATTGTATATTTTTATAAAATAAAGATTGTTCATTCCAACATTGAGTTATTAATTTATTTCTAACACCAGGGCCGGATAAAGGGCGATTTTTTTTTTTTTTTTATAATGATATTGATACAAGAAGAAGTTGCACCAAGAAGGTACAACCTCTGAAGTCTTTTACTTATGGAAAGTGGTGTAGGTTTTAGGTGAAACATGATGTTAATTAATAGAGTAAAGGGTGTGTAGTTTCACAGTGAATGAAATAAAACTCAAAGAGGTTTATACAAGCTCAATATATTTCGGATTATTAGTCCATCATCAGGAGTTTACAAGTTAATACTAATGAATAATGTTAGTATTAACTTGTAAGCTCCTGATGATGGATCATAATCCGAAATATATTGAGTTTGTATAAACCTCTTTGAGTTTTATTTCATTCATATGTGAAACTACACACCCTTTACTCTATTAATTAACCTCTGAAGTCCGTGATGGACCCTTGTAACGTGAAGATAAGGGGAGATTTAGGGATTGGGTAGCAGTCGAAAGTATCTGTGGATGCTGGTCTTGAAAGATTGAAGGTTATAAGTAGCTGGAAAGACGGTCGGGGGAAGAGAGTTCCAGTCTCTAGATGTCATAGGGATAAATGAATTGGCGAATGCGTTTGTTCGATTAGTATCCAGTTTAAGCGCGTAGGGGTGTTGAATTTTAGAAAATCGTGTATTTCGCGCAAATGAAGCCTTTGGTGGGATTATCGATTTTATTTCGTCAGAACAAAAGCCATGGTAATATCTATAAAAAAGGGAAAGGGCGGAGACAGATCTACGATGGGCTAGGGAGTCGAGAATGTCAGTTAATGTAGGATCGTCTATCAGTCTGATAGCTCGCCTCTGAATTGCATCTAGGGTATTAAGAGAATACTTGGAGGCTCCTCTCCACAAATGCGAGCGATTGGAGCGACTGGGCCCAATCGGGCCCCACATTTGAAAGGGCCCCGCGTTACCATCAAAATGAACAAAAAAATTTCGAAATTTAAAGCAAATTGCTTTTGACGATAATGGATAAATTATGGATTATTCAAATAATTAAAAATATATTTATTTTAAGTTCACATTGCTGGATGAAATTTATTAATGTGTTTATTATTATATAATATATACTTTATAATATAGAAAACTGATACCCGTAAAAGTTCATGTCAAATGTATTGAATTTAATCGGGATAGTCCTATATTAGAGAGATTTTGCACTACGTACGTAAACTACTATGCAGGTATATGCACGCGCAACTAGTTGTTGAAGATTTGGAAGTATCAACAGAATTTCGAAATAAAAGGCTTCGGAAAAGAAAGAAACATTTCAATTATGAAGGCGATGATGAACCTATTGAAGACCCGATAAATGCATATAAGATATCTTTTTTTAATGTTGTTTTAGATAAAGCTACAGAATCACTAAAAGATCGTTTTGAACAATTAAAAAATCATAATGAATTATTTGGGTTTCTGGGAAAATTTCAAAATATGGAAAAAGAGGTACTTCAAAAACATGCAGCTGAATTAGAAATTCATCATCATCATCATTGAGTATACATTCCTAAGACTGGTTTGATGCAACAATCCGTCTCCACTCGACTCTGTCCCCCGCCAGCTGTTTGACCTCTCTAAATGTCTGGCATCCCATATCCCCAATTATTTGGTTGAAATATTCTAATCTGGGTCTTCCCTTCCCCTTTTCTTTCCCACCTCCCCCTCCAAGATATCCCTAAGCAGTCCCCCATGTCTCAGTGTGTGTCCCATCATCTGACCTCTTCTCTTCTTCAGACCCTTCCACAAGGTTCTTCTTTCTCCGATTCTTCCAAGAACTTCTTCATTTGTAATTTAGAAAGAAGAAAGAAAAATTTAGAAAAAGAATTAGAAATTTTTCTAACAGATTCTAAGTTAACAGAAAATGATGTACCAAAGGTGAAAGAAGCTGATATAGACGGAAAAATGTTAGTTGAAGAAATGGAAGTTTTGAAATCTATTTTTATTTCAGAATTTTTTGAAAATCCGTTTAGAATGTTCAAATTTTTATCGGATAATGATAGAGCAACGGCATTTCCAAAACTTGTTTATTGCTCTCCGAATATTGTTAACAATTCAGTATCAGTAAGCGTTCCTTCTGGAGAGAGATCATTTTCCAGGCTAAAACTAATAAAAAACTATCTGAGATCGGCAATGAATCAGGATAGATTAAATAGTTTAGCAATTATGTCGATTGAAAGTGAAGACGCCAGGAAATTAGATTTTCAAACAATTTTAGAAGAATTGAAAAGTTTTAGTTTTGCCGAGAGAAGCAGAGTTGTTGATTCACAAAGAGAAACAAAGAGGTTGTCCTCTGTTTGATGCAAATAAACATACACACATATGTATATATATCGAGATGATATATCTGTATATATATTATTTATTTGTTTGAGACTATAGTTTCGAAGACTTGGTCTTCATCATCAGTCTTTCTTCAATTATAAATGTTTTTCATGGAGTCAATATCATATGGATATTGAAAACTTTGTGTTCCTTCGTCAATGCTGTTCGGCTAGGAACTAATAAATTTATTAGTTCCTAGCCGAATTTATTGGTTCCTAACCGAACAGCATTGACGAAGGAACACCAGATTTTCAATATCCATATGATATTGACTCCATGAAAAACATTTATAGTTGAAGAGAGACAATGATGAAGTATCCAAGCTACAATATAATCAAATACAATAATATATATACAGATATATCATCTTCGATATATATATGGTATGTGTGTATGTTTATTTGCATCCAGCAGGACAACCTCTTTCATTTCTCTTTGTAATTTTAGAAGAATTTACAGAACAAAAACTTAGAAATATGTAAATTAATTGAATGTAATGGAAGGCAGCCCAGAGGTAGTGAGGAAAGAAAAAATTAACACATATAAAACAAGGTGTAATTTATTGGAATCCTTCCTCCTCTTCCTTTCAAACCGACGTTTCGGAGGATTTTTCCCTCCTTCTTCAGGGCTTCAAAGGGTCAATGAATGAAACAAATAAAATGTTTCCTTCTTCTCTCCACAGAAGTGTTCAAAAACTTGATTCATTTTTAACAAAGGCATAGAAAAACGTTTTTTCCCTCCTTTTCTTAATTAGACCTCTGGGCTGCCTTCCATTACATTCAATTAAAATTTCTACCAGTCCGTCTCTCTCCAGAGAAAATTTCGTTGCAAAAAAATGTAAATTAATGTATTCATTAAGTGGATATTGATGAGGCAGTCCAAAAAAAGAAGAAGATAATTTACACTATCTTTTTATTCATAAAACCGACGTTTCGGAGGCTATTCCCTCCTTCTTCAGGGTTTTGAAAAGTCAGTGAAGGAAATCCAATGCGGCATTCCCCTCTGTCTCCTCTTTCAGTGGCAGTAACAATAATATCTTGTATTTCATTCTCAGCAGAATTATAATGTAATAATTTGATTTCCTTCACTGACTTTTCAAAAACCCTGAAGAAGGAGGGAATAGCCTCCGAAACGTCGGTTTTATGAATAAAAGATAGTGTAAATTATCTTCTTCTTTTTTGGACTGCCTCATCAATATCCGCTTAGTTCACTTATCAGTCCGTCTCCAAAAATTACTCCAATCTTAATGTATTCATATTCGGTGATGTAAATTTATATTCAATAAATGTTTTTGTATTGTGAACATTTTTATTTTTTAATTTATGTAGAAGTTTACCTATCTGATGATCCATGACATTTTGATATATATATATATACTGAATTTGAATTTTATTTAAATATTTAATATATAGAGAGGGCCCTGCAAAAAAAAATCCAATCGGGCCCCCACCTATTCGATCCGGGCCTGTCTAACAGAACACTTGACAAATTAAAATTTTATAATAAGAATAATAATGTCTGTAATCCAATAAGAATAGCCCAATAAATGATATATTATATAATTTATTTATTTGAGACTATAGTTTCGAAGGTTTGATCTTCATCATTATTCAGTCTTTTTAATTAGAAATATTTTATATGTCAACTGTCAAGACACAGCTGAGATGAGACAAAAATTATTATTTTTTGACAAAACCAGGTTCAATCACATATATGTACCTATATATTACAATTTATGTGTGATTGTAAGTAAAAAAACTAACCTTATCAATTTGAAATGATATAATTAATAATGTATACTAATATTAATAACTAATTATATAATCACCATTTGAGACTATAGTTTCGAAGGTTTGACCTTCATCATCAGTTGTTTTTAATTAGAAATATATTTTATTTGTCATGTCTGATGGGGTCAATAGCCAATTGGGTAGAGCAAAATGTGTTATGTTTATTTTTTGCATAATCAAGACAGAGGACAACCTCTTTGATTCTCTTTATAGATAAAACATGTATTAAAAGAAAAAAAAAACAAATTTAAAAATAATAAAGTCCACGTAACAGAATTTTGAATTCAGTATTCATTTTCTGTTTTCTAAATCAGTCAATAAATTATAAAATATTAAATAAATTGACAGGAGTATTGAGTTAAAAATATATAGGTAGTTTTTTTTATAAAAATAAATAAATATTAAACAGCTAACTCACTGAGACTGATGAATATTATGAACCAACCAACACACACGAGAAACGTGACAATGTCAACGATTTTTAAATTTCACTGCCATTTTTGTTGACATTTGATTGTTGGATTTGAAAAAGAATAACAACTAATTGAATGTATCTATTGTGACGATAGGTAATACGTTAAGTGTGGTTCAAGTTGACCATGCAGGACAGGCAGGCAGGCTAGCCGGATTAGATAGCGTATGCCGTATGTTATATGCTGATTGCCCTCCCTCCGCCAATCCACTCTCCCTCCGTTCAGTTATGAATGGGTGAATGGGCTGGCTCTCTCTGTCTCTCTGGTTTTGAGAGACCACACGCTTTGTCATCTGTTTAACTAGAAGGCGGGAGTTGGAAATCATTATTCGGCTTTTTAAAATATTATTCTTTCAATTAGGTACAATCTCAAATATATCTACTCTTATTAAACGAGCAAAAATTATATATATATATATATATATATATATATATATATATATTTATATTTACTACAATTCACATTTGTCTGATTCTTTGGGAATCGAAACAGATGAATTTTGTTAAGATATTCAATAATAAATTTTTTTTAGAATGTTTATATGTTAACATTAAATGAAAGCGAAAGTTAAAACTTTTATCCCCAAAGAATCAGACAGATGGGAATCAGGGCCGTGGCAAGGGGTTTTGGCGCCTGGCGCGAACCGGGCGCGGATCCAGACCTCTGATTTGGGGGGGGGGGGGGCGGTCGCCTGTATATAAGATCTACTTTTGGATCTCTGAAGTGTGTCGCGATCGAATTGTCCAAGCGGGGGGGTGCAAGACGCCGCCCCCCCCCCCCATGAACTTTATTTTCTTCAATTTTAAAAATTTAATGTTATAAAATTAAAATTAAATAAACATATAAAAAATGTTGATCTCCAATGCTTTGGGGGGGGGGCGGTCGCCAACAAATTTTTGGCGCCTTAATTTTTATAAGTCAGTAAAAGCAAATACTGTATATACCAATACAGGACAGTCTGTCAAAATACAATAGAAAAGCAAACCGTTTTTGATCTCATGAATTTGAGCCGCCACCATGCGAGCAAAATGGAAATCTTGCAGTCAAATCCGACTTTCGGCTATCCGGCAAAATTAAAAAAAAAACTTGAGCGTCATGGAAAAAATATATATTGTGTCCGTTTAATGTTATATATGATTTAATAAGATCGATTTTAAATAATTCACGCATTTTTAATATTATGCGCTTTATGTAGTTTACTTTTTTCTCGCTAGAGTGTGCTGTTTTTAGGGTACCATATTTTTGACAGGCTGTCCTGTATTGTGCTATACAGTATTTGGTAAAAGTTAGTGGTTTTAGCGCCTTTTTTCAACGGCGCCTGGAGCGGTCGCTCCTTCGCGCCGTGCCTTGCCACGGCCCTGATGGGAATTGTAAATTTATAAGAACCATACTATTAGGAAAATAGAAGAAAACGCGACTGAACTAGAAAGTTGAATATATATAAAAAAATTTTGATTATAGGATCTAGTCAGGGGATCCATCGCCTAAATGGAGAAGGCATCTGCGGGCTTAACGCGAAAGATGTCGGATCATACCCGGCTCTGGGTCCTGTATCTTTTTTCAACTCGTGGTTCACTATCAAAACGAGTCTGGTCCCAATTGCACCAAAATAGGGCAGTGACCGGATAAAAGTTTTAACTTTCGCTTTCATTTAATGTTAACATATATACCGGGTGAGTTTTTTTATCTTGAGACAGTCTTATAACTCAAAAACAATGCATTATATGAAAAAAAGTTTCAAATAAAAGTTTATTTATATCGAGGGGAAACTAAACTACGCTATTGTTTGTCGAGCTAGAACAAGCTTTCAAGGTTATTTCAAGGTCAAGTTCTGTTTTTTAAATAGAAACATATATATTTCTTTACAGATCCTTAATCTTCAAAAAAAAACTGAACAACTTTTATAATGAACTATTATTTTATCCGACATCAAATAAACAAAATATTAAATCATTTAGATCTCATAAAAAAATTTCTAATAATTATTTTTAACAATTATTCAACTAATAATGATCAAATATTTAATTATCAAATAAATAATTATTAACTAGAAAAGTCACAACAATGAAAATAAGAGTTTATAATGATCTTAAAACTTCATTAAATACACAGATTTCAGAGATTATTTTCTACTTAATGGAACTAGGAACTACTTAAAATTCTTGAGTTTAAAAAAGTTTATTTCTCGTGTCAATCCAGTAGATAGTTATATTGTATTTTCATAATAAAAATGGAGTATTTTTTGTTGAAGAAAGAATTGAAATGGTCTTAATTTATGGTGAATGTGGAAGAAGTGTGTTATGAAGCTGCCATTGAAATGGATGCCGAGCGTTTTCCTGATAGGAATACACCCTCACAAGCTTCATTTTATCGTGTTAAAATAAACAGGAAGTGTAAAGGCTACGCAGAAACTACAAAAGGCCAAATAACGAAATTGGAACTGGAATTCATCCAGAAGACTTGCGATAACACTCTGGAATGTCACAGAACAGTGTCGAAAAATTATTAATTATTATTAAATTATTTATTTAATAATTAAATATTTGATCATTATTTTTGATAATTAAGTTGAATAATTGTTAAAAATAATTATTAAGATTTTTTTTTGAGATCTAATAATTGATTTAATATTTTGTTTATTTGATGTCGGATAAAAAAATAGTTCCTATGAAAGTTGTTCAGTTTTTTTGAAGATTAAGGATCTGTAAAGAAATATATATGTTTCTATTTAAAAAACAGAACTTGACCTTGAAATACCCTTGAAAGCTTGTTCTAGGTCGACAAACAATAGCGTAGTTTAGTTTCCCTCTCGATATAAATAAACTTTTATTTGAAACTTCTTTTCATATAATGCACTGTTTTTGAGTTATAAGACTGTCTCAAGATAAAAAACTCACCCGGTATATATATATATATATATATATATATATATATATATATATATATATGTTCAGTGAGTTTTCCGCGGATAGGTTCTATGTCATTAGGGGTTTTTCGGGTTTCTCCGGGTGGGTTTGAGAGTTTTACTCGACGTTTCGGCTCTCCTTTTGGAGCCATTTTCAAGAGAGGGGGTCTTACTAGTAACCTTGTAGTCCAAGGTCGTTTTGGAGGGTGTCTTCCGAGTGAAATTCCTCAGTCGGTTGGGTAAATTTGGATATTTAAGAAGTTTTGGGTGTTTTGTGGTTGAGGGTGTATTACTTACATTATGGTGGCTGTCGTCTCGGCTGTTGCTGTTTTGAGAATATTGGGCACTATCGATACGTTCACTGTCAGTTTGTTGGCCAAAATTCTGAAACTTCTGACATTGGGGGATTACATAGCGCTGAGTTCATTTTTCATGTCAAGTTGACCCAATTTTAAAATTGACCCCTGGGGGGGGGGAGGGCTAATCTCAAAATTCTTAAAAATATCATCTTTGGTATGTATGGTATATATATATATATATATATATATATATATATATATGTTTTTCATAGCGCTGAGTTCATTTTTCATGTCAATAGGACCCATACATATTATTATTCATCATCTTCTTCTTCATCCCCCTCACTTCCTGAGCTGTCATGAGTGTCGTCACAAGCTGATTCTTCATCATCGCTTACATTGTCCAAGTCTTGGTCGTCTTCAAAAATCAATAAATCCAGCATTTCTTCTGATAATTTTCTTCTTTCCTTACTTTGCTTAGATCTCAATGTAGATAAATATATAAGGGTCAGAAGAAACCATCAACCTGTTCATTCATTTGTAATGATATTTGTAAATATCCCTGAGAGACGCCGACTTCCTCTATAATTGACTTATTAGTCCGGTGTGCCGTCCACGGGACTCTCAACATTCTCCTCCACATTTCAGAAGGCATCAATGGAGGGAGTAGAGGTGACGGTGGGGTGCAGTGGTGAAGGGGTACGGGGGGCGAGGGAAGTGGTTTCGGGGGTGGGGTGGGAGTGTATGTGGGGTGAAGTGGTGGGGGTCCGGGGGGGAGGGGTTCGAGGATTAATATATAGCTTTTAACTGAAGCAAAAAGTTACCGAGCATCGCTCGGTGGCCATCAGGTACTAATTATAAAAATGACAAATATGCAGGGGAAATAACTATTTGAGCCCTGAAGTAACAAAGGCAAGTCATTAACAACAATAACAAAGCATTGTTGTTAATGACTTGCCTTATTATATTTACTAAAGAAAAGAATAATTATAAACATGACAAATTTGCAGGGAAGATAAATATTTGAGCCCTGAAGAAGTTTACAAAGTTGATGAAACGTTGGCAATAAAATATAAATTATCTGTATAAAAAATATAGTCCTTATTTCCCGATAACAACTTATTATTATCAAGGATTATGAGGAAAATTAAAATATTTTAAGAAATTTTATTTTCTCATATCCATATTTGTAAAATAACCGTCCTATAGTAAATTAAAGGGGACAAAATTTCGCGTTTTGATTAAAAAAAATAAATAATTGGTCAAGTAGTTCGATTTTATAAGTGATCCATAAAAACAGCTCCCAACATCACTTTTGAATACATATATCCTAAAAACTCGCCCTTTTTTTCGATATTTTCCCATTTTGACCATGAAGGGGTACGTTCTCGGACTCCATCCATTTTTAAACTAGATTAAATTTACTACAATTTAAACAAAGTTTCATCTTAATTGGATATTAATTAATAAAGTAAAGGGTGTGTAGTTTCACAGTGAATGAAATCACTGAATCACTGTGAAACTACACACCTTTACTTTATTAATTAATATCATGTTTCATCTAAAACCTACACCACTTTCTCTAAGTAAAATTAATTGGATATTTGTAACCCCCAGGCGTGTCGCAATGAGGTTGAAGTTTTGAAAACCTTGCAATTTTTTGCAAAAAATCGCAGATTTTCGTTCATAAAATGAAAACCACTCATCCTAGAAACTTGATTCCTATCTCATTGTCTAGGAAATTTTATTTACTTGAACGTTTACTTGGCTCATTTTTTTTATAAAACTCAGATTTATAGATATCCAGCATTTTCCATGACGCTTTTGAGGATTTGGATCATATACTGGTCCGAAAATGTAGGATATCTATGCAAATCCAAGAGTTTTATCAAAAAAAGCAGACTAACTAAATCGTTCAAGTAAATAAAATTTCCTAGACAATGAGATAGGAATCAATTTTCTAGGATGAGTGGTTTTGTATTTATGAAGGAAAACTGCAATTTGTTTCAAAAAATTGCATTTTTCAAAATTTCAACTATTATTATCAAGGATTACGATGGAAAAATCTAAATATTTGTAGGAAATTTTATTTTATTTTTTCTCATATCCAAGTCGTAATCCAAATAAGTTCTAAAAGCGCCACACTATAGTTGTTAAATGATATGTTATATAAGCATACTAAATAATATATTATTAAACATACAACAATCAAATTAATTTTTGATGGATGATGTAGGCTGTTTAATTTTAAATAAAAATTGAGAAATAGAAATTATTATTTATTTCTTGTCATCTATATTATGGTCCCCCTGTCACAGCAGTAAAAAATGGCGAATCAAAATATTTACTAAAGCAATTGAAGGATTGAATTTCGAATTTTTGAAGATTATTTCCCAATTAATATTATTGTTAAAATGAAGAAAACAAATATTTATCAAGTAAACATCGTCCCTTTAAAATATATCTTTTCATTTAGCTCTAATGGTAAAACAATAATAATTAGTAATAGAATAGAATAAGAAAGATTGTTCCTAAAAAAGGAATAAGTCAAAATGAAAATGGGGACAAAAATCCGGATGTTCACCATTAAATTATTACGGATATTAAAAGTGATTGCATTACGATGCTGGACTGTGGCCGGAGCGGCCGTGTTAATTTGTTTATTTATTTATTGGATATACGGCGGAATCCTGGCATTTTTATTGCTCTGTTTTGCCACAACAGGTAACTATTAACCTCAAAATTCAATTTTATTATCTTTACTTATCTTACTAGGTCTGTAAATATGAAACCCGAATCTGCCCATAAATGGCTCTAGTTGTCAATGTAATGACTGTTTTTTTTTATGAAAATGATGAGAGACGGAGTTACACCAAAAAGGAACAACCCCTAAAGGACTGGGTTAGCCCCTCCATCGTGAAAAGTAGAAAATATTTTATGGGCTGGGCGGCGGTTGAAGGTATCTGTGGATACGGGTCTTAAATAGCTGAAGGTTATAAGTCGCGGGAAAGATGGTGGCAGGGAGCGAGTTCCAGTCTCATATGGATAAAAGAGTTGGCGAAAAGCGCTTAGTTCTGACTTTTTATCCAACTTGACAGTGAAGGGGTGCTGAGCGTCTGAAAAACCGCGTGTTTCTCGTAAAGAGGGCATTAGGGGGGATGGTTTGATTTCAGCTCGACTGAACAGACACCGTGATAGTATCTGTAGTACAGGGAAAGTGGCAGAAACGGTTCTTCGGTGAGCCAGGGAGTCGAGTGAGTCAGGTTGGTAGGGAGCCGGGTTCTCCTATTAGTTTAATTGCTCGCTTCTGAATCGCATCCAGTGTAGCAAGAGAATGCTTGGAGGCACCCCTCCACAGATAAGAGTCATACTCCAGACAGGACGAATTTGAGCCTTATACAGTATAAGAAGTTGACTGGGAGTATAACAGCGTCAGGACCTAAATAGGAGACCAAGCTTGCGAGCTGCAGTTTTGACAGTGGTTGAGATATGGTCATTCCATGAAAGGTCAGACCCTATGCTTGTCGAAGCTTATCTGGAGACGAGGTGTAGTTGGGCTGCGAAGAGCCTGATGGGTCAACTGAGGGTGGGGGGGG
Organism: Forficula auricularia; assembly: GCA_024734495.1. NCBI lineage: Eukaryota > Metazoa > Arthropoda > Insecta > Dermaptera > Forficulidae > Forficula > Forficula auricularia. The sequence continues at coordinate 788,817 of JALMQS010000146.1, forward strand.
GGGGGGGGTGATTCAATACAGAATCCAGGCTCTGCAATCTGAGGGTGAAGGAGGATCTGTTCCACGTGCTGACCCAGTGTCCGATGTACAAAGAATGTAGGGATCGAATTCTGGGGGATGTATCCAGAGGAGAGATGTTTCATATTTTGGAAACTGGTAATACAAACATTATATATAAAATATTAAATTATATCAGGGGCATTGATTCAATTAGAAATCTAATTTTAGAATGAAAATGAATTGTAATTAGTATTTCAGATTTATATAAATCATAATGTATTTGTTTGTGTACCTTGTACAAAAAAAACAATAAAAACTATCTATCTATGCTTGTCGAAGCTTACGATGAGCATGCTCTTGGTAAATCACAATGCTTTAATTAGTTTAAAAAATTCAAAACTGGCGATTTTGACGTAAGAAAAGAAGAACGTCGAAAACCATCGAAAAAGCTTGAAGACGTCGATTGTTGGACGAGGATGACGGTCAAACGCAACAATAACTCAATTAAATGTTGCACGAGAAGCCGTCTCCATACTTTTGAGCCATGGGAAAGATCCAGAAGATGGGAAAATGAATGAAAGGCAGCAGTAAAACCGAAAAAACACTTGCGATTGCATCTCACCAGGTACAAAAGAAAATCAGGTACTTACGCATATCAATCGCAGTGCAGATTTGGCGGTTTTTAAATTTCTACTTCTAAATCTACTCCTAAAATTTTTGAAATAAATCATAAAATAGAATAAATCAGTTCCCCTCTGTCAAAAAACAACTTGAATAGGTTCGGTTTATGATCTCGGTTTGATTAGATAAAAAATGCGGGTACATTAACGCCACCGCAAGGTTTGTTTGGGAACGCATTTTTTATCTAATCGAACCGAGATCATAAACCGAACCTATTCAAGTTGTTTTTTGACAGAGGGGAACTGATTTATTCTATTTTACTCAAAAATTTTAGGTGTAGATTGGCGAAATTTAAAAACCGCCAAATCTGTAGCTGCGGTGGCGTTAATACGTAAGTACTGAAAATTCATTTCTCCATTGAATTGTGACTGGCGATGAAAAATGGATATATTTCGAGAAACCTAAGCGTAAAAGATCATGGGTAACTCCAAGAAAATCAGCACACCATCAACTGCAAGGCTAAATCGCTATGGACGGAAGACAATGCTCTATGTTTGTTGGGTTCAAAAGTGTGTTATCAATTATGCTATCGAAAACAAATGATGGATTTGAACCAAGCATCGCGTGAGAAAAACGACCAGAATATCAAAAGAGGCAACACAAAGTGATTTTGCTTCAAGATAATGCACAATCACACACATCAAAACCGCTCAAGAATACGATTGAGGCGTTTAGTTTGCAAATACTTTAACATGCGGCTTACTCACCAGATTTGGCTCCATCCAATTACTACTTATTTGCATCGATGGGACAGGCACTTGCTGAACAAGCAGCTTCTTACGAAAATGACTCGATGATTGGTTTGCCTCAAAAGAGCAACAGTTTTTTGTCGTGACATCCACAAATGCCAGAGAGATGGGAAAAATATATAGCTAGCGATGGGCAATACTTAGAATAAAATATTTTTTACCATTTTCATTCTATAAAAATATTCCGATTTCATATTTACAGACCCGGTACTTACTTAGTTCTAAGCTTTTTCTACCGTTAACTGTAAGGCAGTAGGAGTTGAGTCTAGTATTTTTGCCTCGATTGCGTTCTGTGTCATGCTTCGTATTCCATTCCATGGCATTCGGCCCCTGTTTTCCGCCTCTTCTCTAATTCCCCTCGATCCACCTTCTTCTGAGCCTTCCTTTCTTGTTCTTCCCCGGCAAACACTGGCTTCTTTGTAAGTCTCTCGTAAGTCCTTTTACTTAAACCCTCCTCCTATTTTTTTTGTTTCCGTGATTCCAAGTATTTATATATCTTGGCTTATCATTTCCTCCATAGTTCCTCTTCTTTTCCCATACTATGGTATATGGAACGTTCCGAAAGTAAATTTCGCCATTTTTTTTCACACGAAAAGTTTATTGGTATAAAAATACAACATGGCATTATGAACTGCACACCTTGCACTATTTTTCGACATTGAGGCATTTGTCGTATCGTGCAATCAGTTTGAAAAAACCACTCTGGTAATACTCGGTGCCCAGGGAATCAAGGAATTGTCGCACAATTGATTTTGTGTGAGGTTTTGCGTTGTCATCCAAGAACAAAACATGTTCACTCAAGCGCCCTGGTCTTGATTTTCCCTCTACTGAAAGCCGCACTCTCCGGATCTCACTTCTAAAATAATGCTGAGGTGGAGCAGGCTTGCGATAATTCCTTGTGTTAAAAACCACTGAAAATAATCAAAAAACATCAGGAAAATCATAGTTTAATATCGGAATTGGGTGAATACCTTCTAAAGAATCTTTCAAATGACTCAAGTATGCTTTCAGCTTATCTACTCCAAAAAATTTTAATCCCTAAAATAAAAACCCTCTAAACCAGTGCGCGCACCATGACACCCCCGCTCTGTTCCATATCCATTTCTTTCCCTCGGTTGTAATCTTCTGGTAACCCATTTTTACAGTCCTTCACTTCTGCCTCTTCTCCCTCCGCCATCTGCCTTAATTTCTTCCGGATATTCCGTTCTTGCCATGTCATTTCATTTGGTCTTTCAGTTGCAGCTACATACTTTTTCCCGAGGGGTGAACCGCGACCTAATATCGTGTACACCCACTTCCAATTCCATTTAGAAGACAATAGATGAAGGGTCATT